>CM060955.1:37981362-38201362 GCA_030765055.1 Mantis religiosa
TAAAAGCGGGATGCTCTTCTGTTTCTGAAATACCATACTTCTTAGTTGACATAGCGAAAAACAAATTAATAACGACAGAACTTTAAAAATTGCAATGCTATTCCCACATTCAGGAGGTCCCGAGTTCAAACCCCTATAAAAAGAGAGTAGTCTTGATTCAGCATTTTCGGGTTTTCCTTAACGTGACATGATGAATGTCCGGTAACAAAGCTCTAGGCAACCTGGGCACATCAGCATTTACAACATTTTGTTTTAGTCGCGGTCCGCTATGATCTACCGGATAAAAAACGTTAAACTTATAATAAATAAATGAATATTGAAAACTAGAAAGGCATAACGGATTTCTTGGAAATAAACAACATATAGCAAAATTTTGTCTATAGTTTAATATACAAATTATACACATTATATAAGATTATCTCGCTAGAAAAGCAGTTCACAATATTCTTAAAGAAAATTGACGTTACTATTTTATTTTGAGTGTAAATAGTGTTGGCATGTAATATTTTAATAATAATCGTTTGAGGCATTTTTAAGAAATAAAACATTTCGACAAATTTTTCATGTAAAGTGAATTTTTTTAAACATTTCAGTTACTCTACTTCAGTCACGTCGGGAATTTATCCAACTATTAGTTTGAACAAACACATAGAATTGTCCATACATTCTCTTTTTAAATCCGGGGAAACCAAAACGTATATTTTCATTGTTATTTTGATCTACAATTATTGGATGGAATACTAGACTTTCTATGCCTACTGAGTAGAGGAACACGTTTTGGATATCCAATTGTAAATTAAGGAACTTTAACGGTATATTCTAGAGGGCACGGTTCCATGACCTATCAACTCGTTATTTTCGAATCTCATAACAAAGTTCAGTTACCATTCCCTGTCACTGAAAGCATCACAATCTCTTGACATTCATAATAGCTAGGTGCGGAAGTGAGCATTATGTGTCGCAATACTTTGTGAAGAACTTCAGAGAAACTACGAAATACAACTGCGGGCTTCCTAATTAGGACACTGAACCCGGAAATAGTGGGAACAACGTTTTTCAACTCGTTTTGAAGTATAATGGCAAAATCTGGCGAGTAGTATTCACATGACTTGCTTCAGGATAAGGTATTCTTGCCAAAGCGTATTTTTGTAACTATCTGCTTCTTGTTAACCGAGCCCATCTTAATACGTTTAACACTTTCTCTGGAGGCAAAAGTAGTAGTTAAGATTAAACGTGGTTCAGATTAAAAAGCTTATCGCTATATGATGAATTTGGAGTTCCATATTCCTTATAACGATATGAAGTTGACTCAAAAAGTGTAACTGTTTGAAAATCCCAAAGACCACAGACGAGGTGATGCTACAAAATATTTATATTAACTAAATTGTTTGTGCTGAAGGGACATTTTCTTACGTAGTATAATTTTGTCTATCCTTTAACCTTTCTTAGCTATCCAAAATTACTTCCCAATAACAGAACTTTCCAGGATGGTCACAAAATTCAAGATATGAGGAATTTTTATTTACCGTGCAGATGTATAAACAGTATCACGAGAAAATAAAAACTGAATCATTTATATAAAAGTTAAGTTGGATGTACAAAATGTTCTTAAACATCTTCCTGAAGTTCTTGGCGAACTTTAACTAGTACAACAATTTGGTATTTAACCAACTTTTCGTGTTTAAGCTGTACCATTTAAACAATTGAAATACCGACACAAACTTTTATTGTTCCATTTATACCTTTACTGCAATGGTCATATCGGCGGCCGTTCTTCTTTGGAACATGTCGAAGATGTTACTGTCCGCCAACGCAAAGAAAGTTCCTGAAAGGAATGAACACCCTTATACAGTGGGATAATAACAGCGAATGTGTGTGACAGAGGACGCATGCTACATAAGGAGCAGAACAGTTAAAAAAGCATGCGCCTTACTCACTCTATGCAATAAAACCAAGAAGATTCATTCACAAATGTAGAAGCCGTCAGAATGTTTTTGAATGGCCTGTAACTGTACTGATGTGTGGTGACATAAGCTACCGAGAGAGGGTGTAACCAACCCCACTGCATCTCATCCCCCGGACACTTTCTTAACTATAATTCGTATTCGTTGGGGTTTTTAATCATTAGATCACGCACACATTCTCACTCTCATTCATACTTCCAGACTCTGGGGAAGATGAGGACTCACCTTTGTCTTGCTTTTCTTTCAGTGAATATTAAGCATTTATATCTAGTTTTCGTGAAGATATATAATCTAGTATTATAGTAATATATTTACCAGCCATCTTTAGTTTACACGGTTATATAGTGTTTGGTTAGAGCTCAACCAGAGTCTATAGCGTTAAATTTAATTACTTTTGTTTCGAAATAAACTGATGACATTCACACCCACACCCCGCTCTCTGACTTTAAGGAAGGTAGAAAATAGTCACGGAAAAAAGCTTTCCCTTCACCACGCCCAGCCGAGTTGGGGCTATGAATCCAGAATATATTTCTTTGTAAATAAAATATTTTATCAGATTGTAGATGGTTATACCTTATTTATAATTGTTTACGGACACTCTGTTTCTCAAAACGAAAGTGCAAACACATTGAACTAAATGTGTAAAGAATGAATAGCAATCAATTGTTTGAACAGAATTAATTGTTGCAAATTTTTAACGGGTTTTAAGTATATTTGTTGTACAGTTCTATATTGGTTTCGACTAGCTGTGCAGAAAATTGTTATAAAGTATATATGTTCTAAACTTTGGCTATTAACTTAAAATAATTCCAAGAAATTTTTACAAAGTGATGCACACAATGCACAGAACTCTCAAAATTAGCAGTTTGTAGGAACCGGAAACAGTAAAAAAATTTCGAGAATTTATATAAAACCGTGCAGGATAAGATTGTTATTTTTGAATTTGTCTTCAAGTCTTCTAATTTTCCGTTTTATTTAAAATCTTGGCAGCTACCTTCGTGTGATTATTTGTTGCTGCCTTAAAGCAACGTATATTTAAACATCAGATATGGTTGGGTAGCTAGTTGAATTTAGGAAAGTTTATCAATTGATGTACTATGTAATTGAAGAATATTCTAATTAAGTTCTTGTTTTTAAAGCTACAATTCAACTTGTTCTGTAAAGATTTAATTAACTTATCAGCTAAGTAGAGAACATTGGGTAGTGTTGTAATGGTGATAACCGATATTTACGAGAGTCGATGAAGTGTATTTACTACTAAGGAGATTGTAATAATGTGTTCTCATTATTTAGTTCAGTAGTTTCTCAGTAACAGATTCAAGTGTCAAAATGCCTGGCAAGCACCAACCTTAAAACTCTGATCTGTTTCATTCACATGAATTTATTTAATGTCCTTCAAAATCTTTTAAAAAGATTGTTTAATTAACCGATAAGTTAATCAAACGTGCATTTATTACATTTTTGTAGGGGTAATCGAAACACGAATACGGTTGTCTTAACCTATAGTCAAATTCTTAAAAGCTGCTTGTCATGATATGGCTTTCAAAACTATTTAGTTCTGTTTAAATGACCAAGTGGGGGAGGGAATAACCAATAACTTTCAATTTGAGAACAGTATAAAGTGTTGTACAATTTAAACCGATAAGGAACATATCGAAACAGTTAATTCTGCTGAAAAAACAAGTATATGCGATATAAACTGTCTCCTTTAACGACTTCTAGGTTCCTTTTTTCTTTGTTAAGACGTTGTTCATTTCTGTCAGCTAACCAGTGAAGCAAAAATCGTCCAGAACGAAAATGAATCCGTGAGTTATTCCCAGAAAATTTATCGATAAATTTTACTTGTGAGCATAATTTCAAAGATAAGAAATTTCAGTCATAATAGCTGCTCAGGTAAAGGGTTATTTGGAGACATTTTTTTGAAAATTTTTAGATGCATTCCTGGTAAATGTAGAACTAAATACCAGGTTTGGAATTTAATTGATAGTTGTTTACGTGCAAAAAGGGAAAGGAAGAGAAAACCAGAGCGGATTATAGCAAACAAAAACTAGATTATTGCTCTACGAGAGCGCAAATTCCACGCTATATATTGCGAGGTATAACCATTAAAACATATGTTTTTATGGTGCATAAAACCATAGGTTTTGTTGAGCATTGATTAGAAAGGTATGCCTATATTACAAGCTAGCACTAGGTGTTTTCAACAGCGGCCCAAAGACTCGGAGCATGAAACTCAACAGCAATACTAAGGTTGACATCACCTTAATAAATAATACCTACTTTAAATAACCACCAATAGCATAGGTAATTGAATTGCGGTAGTAAAAGGCTTCGCAATACTTCATTATTTAAAGAAGTCACGCGAGCCCTCTAAGCTACAAAAATGTATTTAAGAGTTAAAATAAGTTATTGGCAAATTAAGATTGGTACATTTTACAATAATCATGAAACATACTTGGACACAAGGTCTATGATGTTAAATAAAGGAACAAAATATGTAATAGGCAAATCCTATCTGTTCTCATGATGTATGGTAATTAAAAGAAATGAAAATTACCTTTCTAAATGACCCTGAGGATAGGTAACAAACAGGAACTTTCCTTTCGGTTTAGGACTAACAAAGGACAAACTTCCTTTGTTAGGATACTTGTCTACACTCTACAGTCTCAAAGTTATATAAATTAAGGCATACGTAAGCATTTAAAAAGATTCTTTCAATATTTATTACTTGATTTTAAACAAAAATGCATTATATTCCTAAATAACTAGTTAAGGTTACGGAAAAAGAAAGTTTTGAGTCTCACTAAGCAAACGTTTTGCCTCTAACATAACGTAGGGGATATAAACGTCAAGAGTGTTCATTTGAGCTAGTGTTTGCATGAAACGCACTGAAACAGTTTACTTGAAATCGAAGAGGTTTATTAGCACTACACACGCTGGCAATTGACATGATTTTGGCGTTATTATGACTGCTTCATTTTCACGAACACGCCTTCTAACCTGGATAATAAACAGCAATCGCAAATCTGTTCCCTTATTGTTCCCATGAAACCTGCCGTGACAAACATAAATTCACTGTAATGCTAAAGTTGCCGTCTTGTTTGCTTTATCATAAGCACCAATTTCTGTAACATGTTAGGAAACCTTTAGGTTTAATGTTCTCTTCCAGGCTTACTGCAGATGCATATCTCATCGGTTTCTTGCCTGCGTGGAGCACGTTCCTTTTAGTGGAGGAAGAAAACGAGAATTATCGTGAACCACAACTTACAAAGTCGAAACCGCACATATTATTGCCCTTGCATATGTCACTTGATTACCAAAGAAAACGTAATAGAATGAAACGTGTATGTTTACTTTCTCTACATATCAAGTATAGAACAGACTGCATTGCATCCAAAAATTCAACACCAAGGTTACACTGAATATCTATCTCAAGGCATAGGGAACTAAACAAACATTTGGAAATGGTCTGTTTGACGGCACGCTTCTCTATATGTTAACAGCACAATTACAAATGGAATATTCCGTTGATTTCCATACTAGGTATTTAGGTTCGATTTTTTTGTGTAATTTATGTCCTTCAACGTTATGTCATATCGGACGATAAATGGAATGGTGAAATGATGCTCAAATGAGGCCAGGGTCCATGGAGCTTAGAGTTACCCGACATTCGTCTTTCAGGATAAGGGAAAACTCCGGAAAAACCTTATCCAGGTAACTCGCCCTGACCGAGATTCGAACTCGGGACCTCTTGCACGGGCATTTATGTTTGACGTCTTCCAAGGATTCGACATGACGATTTCCAAGGTAATCGCCACCTCAAAATAGTCGTTACATGGAAAAACCTTCGGACATTTTTATTTTATCAAAAATGATTACAAGAGTTGGTTAATAGCACATGTTTAATGTATTTTCATGAAATATTTGAAATGTATGCCTTGAATTTTTTGAAAACTGGTTCTAAGTCCCCCTTAATTCCGGATGACTTGCATAACTGGTAAACACTAAGTGATAGACAAATTTTAATATAGAAAAATTTGAATATCGTTAAAGCAAAATTTATCTCGAACGCATTTTATTCCGAGTTAAATATTTACGGGAATCCTAATATTAATTTAAATTTTTTTCAATGGCGTTTCAATAGTTCTTTCCTGGGGATGAAAAGAGAATGAAATTTCAAAGTCATCAGGTAATAAGCAGCTGTTAAAAGCTTAATATTGGGTAAGCTTGCCGTATTCCCATTGTATCCACAAGGAAATATAACTAAAGGTTTTCCGCAAACGCTTATCTCGATTAACGGGCAGTAAATAGAAAAATAAGCATGTCTAAGAAGAATTGTAACCGAAGTTATGCCCCATCACTTTGTTTTTATGGTCTCCTTGAGGCGGTTATATCAATTTTTAAAATTTTTAAATTAATTTAGAGTTATGGAAGGGTTAATTTGTATGGAAATGAAAGTGTGAAATCCAATGGGTCACGAGATGATGCAATGTTAATGTGATATTGAGTAAAATTTTTGGTATTTGTAGTTGTAAAAGTGAGATTATGTAATGTGGTGATGTGGACCAGTAGAAGATGAGTTATTTGGTTGCGATAGCAACGTGAACAGAAAGAGCAGGAAATTTAACTGGCAAAGCGGCATCTGCAAGTGACTTTCGGAGAAGAAAGACTAATTATAGTGTCTCTCCGGGATGGGGCAAAAAACATTTTGATTTTGCAAATAGGATGCACGTCTAGCGTGTGTGCAACAGAAGGATAATTAATGGAGAAATCAACCATTGTTCGCAAAGGACAACATTAGTAGTATTTAATTTGTATCAGATTAGAAAAGTTTCACAGGAATAAAATCCTCATTTTTTTCAAGAAAAGAATTATTTGGTTATCCTTCAGCAGAAACATTTTCTTCTACTCCGTGACCATGCCTAGAGGTGAGATCTTGTGCACCAGAGCAGTCGAGGAAAATCAGGAACCTGACTACAATATCGTCTAACAAGATGATCTTCAAACCTTTTCACCATCACATCCCCACCCACGCAAATGCATCATTAACCACTACATCCTCAACTGTGGTATAATCTATGTCAGACTACTTTAATCCAGATGTAAACGTCTGGTAGGAAAGATTACAGGTTAGTGACAGTGAGAATTTTTTTTGTAATTTACGTCCTCCAACGTTAAATCATATCGGACGATGAATGGATTGGGTGAAATGATGCTCAAATGAGCCGGGGTCCATGGAGCTTAAGAGTACCTGACATTCGTCTTTCAGGATAAGGGAAAACCCCGGAAAAACCTTATCCAGGTAACCACCCTGACCGAGATTCGAACTCGGGACCTCTTAAACGTGAGGCAGGCATGCTACCATCTACGCTACCGAGAGCGTTAGAAAGTTGACTGGTCAGAGGGGATAAAATACGTTATCAGTTACTGGCTTAAATTCGCTGACCCAATCAATAGCACTGAGCCAATCTGTTTCTCCAACTCCCAGACGTTTACATCAGAATTGAAGTAGTCTGACATAAGGTATAGTCATAGAATGGAGCCAGTGAAACAGACATGTCAAATAATTTCCGTAATATTAATAATTTCGAGCAGTTCATTTTAAAGTTTTGAATGTTCAAATACTTCTCACTTTTAAGTTAAGATTCGTTTATTCATCATGGTCATCAAAAGCATGGAGTTTGTGAGCATATAAATATATCCTTATTTGTAAATAGATAAGCAAGAAGAAAAATAACTAATTGCTTCAATGATTATGACAGCTTTCTAAAGATTTACGTCAGCTTTCTACATCTCAGTTCTATAGACGGCAAAAATCGTGATTGACTTTCCTTTTTTCGTTAATGTCGAATTTTCAAAAGCAGTTATAATAATTTGGAGAGTTCCACAGCAAAGTTATTTAGGTTTAGGAATTGGAAAGCCATTAATAAAAAGATCTTTTTCAACTGAGGCCTCACCCTTAAGCAGCTTGTTATCTACCATTTGGCACGAAACTATTTTAGCTACATTCTTGTAGAATGTACTTGCAACTAATAATAAAAATAGCTTTTATAAGGATTGACGTGAATTGTCAAAGTAAATAGAGGAATAATTTTTTTTAAAAATAGTTTGTACAGAAACGTATAGGGAAAATTGTGGCCTTTACCTTTACCGAAATTTCTAAAGGTTATTCTAATGGGGCGTTTCCAATAAATAGGAATCCGTTGATAAATGATTCGCCAGAATCCTACGTTGACATCAAAGCATCACATGCGCAAGTAATAATTCAGTTCAATATGAAACCCAAAACAGAGTTACATAACTAGATTTTATGCTCCAGATGACTTGTCTATTGTCACTACTGAAGCTAGAGGCGGCGTGCTCCACATCAGACACGAGGTGATAACGTGCAGAAGATCGATAGGTCCACGTGCAGCCTCGGGTCGTTCCCATTCAAAGTGGCAGGCACCAGCCAATTACTGCACCGGATTGTTTTATGACGCCTGACTGGGGAAAGGCGGCGGGGTCATAATGGCAAATTATGGTAACGGTGGCAGTACACACCACGGCATTCCATTTATGTCAAAATTGCATTGGACTCATTTCTCAGTACTTGCACCTTTAAATCTATTTTTCGAACACCACATCCAGTCAGAACAACGCAGCCAAGGTCAGGGACAGATCTAGCGTTCTCCTGAAGCTTGAGGCTGCAACTCAAGATGAGTTGCATACACCAAATAATATTAGATGTAGATTTCTTAGTTACCCTACCATTTGCATGTGGTGAGTAGAAGTATTTTATTTCGGTAAATAATTCGACATGTAGATACCGTGGCAAATTTTGTGTGTATGTTTGTTTGTTTTTTTTTCTTTTTTTTACAATTGACGTCCTCCAACGTTAAGTCATATCGGAATGGAATGGATGAAATGATGCTCAAATGAGTCGGGGTCCATGGAGCTTAGAGTTACCCGACATTCGTCTATCAGGATATGGGAAAACCCTGGAAGAAAGCCTTATCCAGGTTACTCACCCCGGCCGAGATTCGAACTCGGGACCTCTTGAACATGAGGCAGACCTGCTACCACCACGCTACCGAGGCGGGCTGCGTCTGTGTATGTGTGTATTTTATTGAACATTACATCTAAACCAAAATACAATGAGTAACAACCTCGGTATTTAAATATTTTCTTTAAGGATTTTGAAGAAAGCTTCTCACTGCAAACCACCGTTTAAAGACTTTCATTTCTGTCCGTCTGTCTGACTGTGTGTGTTTTGTGCTCCGACAATGGTTTTGTACATTAGATCTTTCTCTCTCTCTTACTCTCTCTCTCTCTCTCTCTCTCTCTCTCTCTCTCATACACTCACATTCATACTCTCATGCTAACTTGCAGACTCTAGGACTATGATCTCGACTACGGGAAACCTCCCACTCTCAGCCGACAAAGAAACCCTGAGTCCCTTCACTCAGACTAACTACTCTTTTTGCATTTTCAAACAGCAACTTTATCCACTCCGAGCATCTCTACCTCATTCCGAAAACTGGTGGTTACTTAATATCATCCGAAAGATAACATTGCGTTGACCGGTCTTGTTCTTCACACTGGAGTTAGTAATAATAACCATCAAGACACAGTAATATCCATTTATTTAAACAAATTTTACTATCAGTAATAATCAATAATATCAATATCAATAATCAATAATAAAGAATCTGGGGTTACTAAACGACGCTTTTTCTGCCGGCCAAGGGTGTACAGAATCAGAGGAACACATCTTTACAGTAGGATGCAATGGCATGTTTCTCAAAACAAAGCTGTGTTGGTCACCTTCAACCTCACCCTAAACCAGCAAACAAACTGTAATCAATGATAGTATATTTTTCTAAAGCAAAATATGTCCAGAATTGCGATCAAAACATTTTGTAGTTAGAAATGTTGCTTTGGAAATTATAACAGATTGGGAGTTGATAGATGGGACGAAGTAAAACAGTCAAGGTGGTGCATGTTTTTCTGTTGTAGGTGTTCCATTGGGACTATGTGCGAATTTATGAAGAAATGTCAAACATGAATATTAGTGGGAAAACAGGGAAGAAAAGAATCCAGGGAAGAAAAGAATCCAATGAGAAAACAATAAATGTGTCACAAAATATCAATAAACAAAATGAAAGTTAGAGCCAGACTGAAAAATTCAATGCCAGAGTCGGGATTTGAGCCACGGATCTTTTGGTCGCCGTCCAGCAGCTCTAACCCTTGAGCTACTATGGCCAATAGTGGTCCGAACTATAAAGCCCGGGTCTTAAAGTACTTACAGCATAGTAAGTCGCCATTAAGGTAGTTGTCTCGTGTGTTTATGAGAACCCCTAGTGGTTTACCGGGGAAAACTCAGTTGGAAAATTTAATGTCATGTCGGCATGTTGGCCATAGTAGCTCAAGGGTTAGAGCGGCTGGACGGCAACCAGAAGATCCGTGGTTCAAATCAAGGCTGTGACATTGAATTTTTCAGTCTGGCTCTACCCTTTCATAGTGCGTCCTACACACAGCTAGTGTGAAAGAAAAATTAATTTCCAATAAACAAAATATTTGTTACATTTTCATTGTCTGTATTTATATTAAGGAAACATTAAGTATTACCTAAATATTCAAAGGATTCTTTACATTCTAAAGCAAATACGAGAAGAACACTTAACAATTTGGGGTAATATTCAGATATGAAAAAGTCACATTTTGTCTTTAAATAAACAGTGGGTTCTAGAGGATTTTTAATGTCTATATTTCGCAAAACTGAGTGCAAAGCTTTCAGACAGGTTTGAATATCCAATTTGGGAAATTGGAAGGTTGTGTATCTTGCTTTGTGCAGCATTTTCCTCTGGAAATAAAATTCTGACAAGTCAATACCATCAACATAATGAAAAGATGACAATACCTCTCTAAAACTGCATAGAATTAAACCTCAATTGCCAAAAGACATTACTATGTTTTAATTATAATTGGAATGCAGCATATACAGTCTCAGGTCTCTAGTCATGATGAAAAGAAGTCGAAAGCCAAGCGACCTTTATGCCTTTTTATTGCAGGTAAATGTCATAAAAACATGAATTTGTGTTATTTTTTCTACTGTGCTTAAAAATTTAACTAACGATGTTAAAATTTGCGGTTGTTTTTACCGAATGAACAATATAAAAAAGAACCGCAGACCGTAAACAGTTGCCATGAAGTCTTCAGAGAGCTAAAATATAAGTGTTAAAGGTATAATTAAAACATACTATAAACGTAGTTTCCTAGTATTTCTTATAACACAGCTTACAGGAATAATTGAACCTAAACTTCTCCTTTCATAGCGTAAGATGTGTTCGGTCCATAGATACCCACGAGTTAAAGGTTTGATTTTTCTCGAATATAGTGGTTCCCCTGTAACTCTAAAGGCTTCTGTTATGGTATTTTATGGCCTTGTTTTGGAATATTGGCTGTTATATAAACCAGCAGATCTCTCAGAAAAACAAGTTTCAAGCGATTGTAGCTTGAAGTGGTAGGCTAGCATAGGCTGTCCAACACAATAGCTACACTAGTAGTAGCCACAGCTGTAACAGCTAAATTCTGGTATGCTGCTGTGCTGGAGCGATGTAGTGGCAGTACAGCGAAGGGCTGGTTACAGATCTGGAGATTAAATTGTTCTTTCACACCAGTCGTGTGTAGACCGGGAGATCCGTGTTCAAATACCGGTTATGGTATCGATTTTTTCAGTCTGAAGCTTGTTGAATGTTGTAGTGCTTTATTCAATAATACATAAACTTCGAAAATAGAAACATTAGCTATGTCAGACAGCTTTTACACTTCTAAACAGCAAACCATTTTGATCAAAGGTTCATTTACGTTATCTTGTATTAAGATTTCAGATTCACTTAAGTGACTTTCGGCAGCGTTTATATTCAGTTAATTGCCCTATGTTTGGTGTGATAATGCTTAATGAATTAATTTTGAAATCAGCTTCCAGTAACAAATATCAGAATCAAGTCTTACATATGTTCAAATTCATTAAAAAAGTAATTGCTAAAGAATTAGCTACTTCCAAACATAATAAACTGATAAGGGTGAGTAAATGAAAATGAGGAAATTCTTGTAGAATGGGCCGGGAATATATATCACGTTGGTGAAAGTGAACGACGGAGAATGTGCCACAGCAATCATGGCGTTTTATTGGCCTGGATTAGCTCACAACCAAACACTTTTATACGACTTTAAAATAAATGCCACGATTAAGTGAAAGAGATTGTTGTATAAATAAGAGACACGTTGTTAGGATGTTATACTCCATGTTATAACTGACCGCTTTAATGTATAATTTCTGAGAATAATATTTGACTTTGTTCTTACTTGTCCGTAAATATAGGTAAACTCCATGATTATACTCCAGATTATAATGGTATCCCATTTATTATGCTCTACCTCTAAAGGCCTTCAACGATCCATATCATTGCTGTTTAATTTTAACATCTACAGAACTTCCAAGTGCCACTATTAGCGATCAAAATTCAATTAAGATATGTACTGGTACACACATTCCTAATTAACGAATTTGCTTCTTAGCCTACGCACGTAAACCCAAGGTCCCCCCACCCCCGCTGGCAATCAAAGCAATGAAAGGTATATCTTGTATCAGAGGCGGATGTATGGAACTCTATGATTTACTGTATATAGGAATGACACCGCAGTTCCGTCATTGGAATTCAGTAACCACGGTAAGTGGGCCATTCTGTCGCATTCCTCTCTCGCTCCCACTTGAACACGGCTGTATTGCGAGAAAATAGTTTGTGTGACTACGGTCATTATAGCTCGAATGTTTTACTTGGAAAGTCCTTCTGGTCCGTATTATGGTACCTCTTCAAGTAAAGAAACGAACACTTTCAAAAGGTTTCTTTGCTGTGCGTTTTCTTAGTTATTCTTTGAACTTTCTGCAGGGTGTAGTTGTATTACAGGTTAAAAAAAGGAAGTATAAACGTTTCTCTGTGAACGAGAAATTATAAATTCTGCAGAAGTAAAAACAAAATTTCACCCTTATTCAAAATGTTTTTCCAAATGTCTAGGAATTACCTCATCTGTTCTACGAACTGTAAATTGACTTTTCTGCTTCCAAATGTTGGCTGGATAGATATGGAGCATCGGCAAATGAGTGTAAATCACAGTTGATTAGTGAGTGTTGTGCATGAAAACACCATTTATCGTATGAGTATTCTTCTGTATAGAATGGTCTCATTCATTTTCAAGTGTACTCCAGCCGTATGTTAAGGAATGAAGTTGATTATACTGCATATCCTATTAAGTTTGTGTCTGCATTTTTTTCATGCCTAATGACGTCTGTATAACCCGCCCTGAACGTTAAGCATTTAGGCCAAAGTCCTTTGAAGAGTAACTATCTTTCATTGTAGTCTAAACATGACTATATCAAATAGAGTTACTGAAAGTTGTGACACCAAGGCTGAAAGCTCAATTACCATTCCAATAATTTTCTATTCTAATATATAGAAAGCATTTGATGGAGCTTTGAAATCCAACAACACATGATCGGAGAACATAGGTGGCCGTAACAAGCAAACGATTTCAACTTCTCAGCGTTCTCTCATATTTATCAATATTCTGAAGTGGAAAAATGTACTCCATATAAAAATAAGTAGATTGTGTCTACTAAATGTGCTTTCTCGTAAGCTAAAAATTAGACAAGTATAATAAGTGTATTACTAAGACATTAAAAAACTTTGCTAACCTCAAACTCGCCATTTCAACATCTAACTATTGTTAAATAGTACAACTTCTGAAGAAAGGGCAACTGTTGAGTACAGCAGTCTACCGTTTCACAGCGCTAACACAACCATTATAAATGACAGTCCTTCAAGAAATCTCAGCAATGTTTCAATCGCCCAGACTTTTCCCAAGAAAGAAGAAGCTATCATTATTGACTTCCATGACGGACTCACATCACAGACTACGCGCTGGCTGTAAGTAAATTAACTGATACAAGTAATATAAAAGTTTATCTCAAGGATCATCAACTCCTAACGTCATCCAAAGTAGCGGAATCACTGGTTACCAATCGCCCTAAAACTTCAAACACGTACTGCTATTCCTCTAAAGTAGAAACTTGTACACCAAAATCTAATTCTAAGGATATCAATTTAGAATATACATAAATTATTCAACAAATTGATTGTCTAAATACTACTCTTCTACTGATAGTTATTCAGAACTTTATCTTTATGATTTTCAGGTATTGAAAATACCTTTGCCATATTGATTTGATATCTATTGTTTAAATAATTTCAACCAATTTATTGTGTACATTGTATTGTACAAATAGTGGCGATATGACCTGGTTGTTAAATCGACTTTACATAACAAAAAAAAAAAAATTACACACACAGTCGCAAAATGTCTGTATAGGCTGGTTTCGTCAACTTCGGCCCTGTATTACTAGATCATCTTTATCGTATTCCACCCAAAGAATCGACATCAAGGATTTTTCGGAATTACTATGCGTTGAGGATTCTTAATGCAATAAAAAATACCAACAATGAGCATTTTTAGAAAAAGGTGCAAAACCGTGTGTGAACAACGTAGGATTATGGTGATACAACTTTTACATTATATCAGTACACAAAAATGTAGATCACGTTAAAGCACACCTGTTTGCAAATTACTACTTTCGACATATTTCTTTCAGTTGGTTTGCTTTTTCAAATACATATATGTGCTGTTTTCCAAATGGAAACCGTTATTTTTCTTTTTGTTTGTTTTCTATTTCTCTTCCCTCAGTTTCATTGCAAAGAAACGCTAAGATCAATGTATTTTAAGCTTGGAATTAAGGTACCGCTTTGAAGCGTTCATTTTTTTCTTCTTTTTCTTTCACTTCTGTTTTCGGTGTATATAGTGTCATCCGAACGTCGGAACTCCCGATAGAACCGGCCGGCAGCAGGGTAGCAGGAGACGGGAAACATTCGACCACGCCTACCCATCTGTCTTGTAGCGGTAACGAGGGGGATGCTTGGAAAAGCATCGTTAGCCATATCTTTCCCCCTCCTTGACGTCTAGAACCTGCAGGATGATTCCCCGAATCGCGAGACTTCGAGAAACAGCGATATTCCTATAAAAGGGGGGCTGCTGTTGGCGAGTGAGTTCAGTTCTTGGCGAGCAGCATAGGAGCGCGGTGATAGTGTACGGACGAGAAGACTGTGTACGTGCATCGGAGGAGTGTACGTAATTGCGAGAGTAAAGTGGAACTGTAACGGACGAACTGGTGAATCGTAATTGTGTGCATTACGTAATTCTGTGCAAGTGGCAAGAGTTCAACTGTAAGTCGGTGGAAATAAAGAACATTTTGAGTTCATGTAATTGGACTTTTAATTTCACGAACCCACAAAGTCACGATATTATGAAGAGTTTTCTGATGCGTTGTAAGAATCAAGTTTTATTTTTTATGTAAGTAATGTTCTTTGACGATAAACTGCCAAAGTAATTGCCAGTTCTCTTAGTCAAAATAATGATACACTTGGTAGGACTACAAAGCACGCAGAGCACAAGTGATGTGGTGACAGCGTTATGTTTATCACCCATTGCATATGACTGTTTAAATTCAATTAGCTAATGACTACCCTTACAATCAATTTGAAATTAAAATGGTATTGTGCCACATCCGCCTTACTTAGGTGCTTAGGTGTTGTGATTACAGGGTATTGTAGATGCCTAAAAGCAACTTCCAGTATGGTGCAATTTTTGAATTATGATACAAGCAACATACCAAGGTAAAGGCAGTGTGCTAGAGGAACATTTAAATGGGAAACCGTTATTCGTTTTCTTCCTCTGTAAGCATCATATAGCGATCAGTTCTGTAAATGACTTATCAGCTACGTGCTACTCTATTCCTCGAATCCTCTTTCCATTAGAAAAACAAGGTATATAATCACATGCCCGAGTTATATCTATATTTTAAATAGAGTTTTATAATATATGGAAGAATACCAAATATAAGGTCAATAACTATTCCAGATGTATAGTCAAGTTGATAGTGGAAAAGAGGATGGAATTTAGCTTTGAAACTTACATTAATTACGAAAAGGCGTTAATCGAATACTCAGGGGAAACTTTGCGGGATTATGACTCGAAGAGGATACCCTAATCAATTAAATTACCAAAATGTATATATAAAGACACGACAGTCACTATACATGTTCAAAAGGACGATATAGTAAACAGATATCATAGAACAAGGTGTAAGGCCGTGATATAGATTAACTTCTGCGTTGTTTTCATTGTATGTAGATGATATGATTAGGGAATGGATGTTTAAATTAGTGGACGCATTCGTGTTGCACCTAATTTTATGCTTCACACGATGCTGTTTTAACATGTTCAAATAAGTAAAATTGAAGACAAACTGCAAACATGAGTGTGTATGTTGCATAAATTATGTGAGGACTGTAATTTTAAAACTTTAAAAAGTAAAACAAAAACAATGACTTTAAGTGATATATTAGAGCAGGTCACGAGCTTTGAAAACTTAGAAATGCACAGCTGTAGGTACGAATATGATTTTAAGAACCACCTATCCATGTTTCAAAAGCCATACAGCACAATAAATAGGAGTCTGGAAAATAAAACCAGAAAAGAAACTGAAATGAAGTCTTAAAAGCAAGCACTGCTTTCTTTAATGGATCAGAAGCACAAACCTTAACGCAAGCTGATATACGAAAGATACAGACTAGTCCTAAGATTAATAAAGGAATGTACCGTCTTAGATAAAGTCTCCAACGAGACTATAACAAAAGTAGGAGTAGTTCTTCGGGGAAAAAGTTATACATTATAGAAATGAATGGAAAAATGTTGAAAGAATGTCGCCAGAGAGGATCCCAAGAAACGCATTTTACTACAGGCTGAAAGAAAAAACATCCCGGAATATAAAAAAAAAGATAGTTGAATTTTCAAGTCGTAACAGGCATTTATGCGCAATTCCTATACAGAAGATGAGGTAATGTTTAATAAACAAATTTTGTTTCGATAAATATAAATTGGTGAGAAGTGCTGACATAAAAGTAGAGCTTTGTATATTATGTTTAATAGAGAACATAAGTGAATATAGGACCAACTGGAAAGAGCATGTGGCAAAATGGAAAATCATCGCAACCAAAGTTGTTGAACTATAACACCAAAGAAGAAGCATCGGCAGATCAAGGAAGAGATGGCTACAACATCGTTTCAATATTTGAGACTGGAACAAGTCCTTTTAGGTTCAAACCCTGTGGATGATGAAATATAAATTGGTTATACGAGTAAGCCTTATAAGAATTTTCTGCACATAAAGGAACAGAAAAAGTCCTGCGAGTGTAATAAATAGGATTGTCGTGTTTGGAATTTAATCTTCAAACAAAAATCACAGTGATATATCAATTTTTATAACGTTATGCAAAATGTTAAAAAATTAATTTTGAAGTTGTATAATTAAACAATTTTATGTGTAAAACGAAATTAAATTTATATTGAGGTGAACATGTATTGAGGTCGACTAAATCATGACTTCACACTGCCACCTGATACAGGACATGCTTATGAATGGGTAAGGCCAAAGACACGATAATCCAAAGCAGGGTGCAAATGACAGTTTTCACCATGCTCTATTCCTGTATATCCAACAAAGTGGAGCTGAAAGATCCAATAGGATCTACGAAACAAGAAAATAACATTGTATGATCGGGTAGAAATTTAAAACAAAGTATGCATTTAAGTTTTTTATTGAAAAGAATATGGTGCGTTCATCGGCTTGTTTTTAAAATATAATACAGCGTTTAAAATGTAAAGTATGATATGAGAAATAAAGGTAAAGGACGATTGTGCTATTGTTCCTCTATTTGCATATATTAAAGAGTCATTTATAAAATGAATACTCAATTCTGTCAAAGTCTGGGGCAAAACAATTCAAACAATTGTAATTTTTGCGAAGTTGTAACCCAAGGTGTAGTATGGTAATGAGTTTTATTATTGAGAGGCTGTTGGGAGCAATTGAAATTGTTGATAATTTTGAGAAAAGGAAAGATTGTAACCGTTATTGTTGAACGATTAATAGAACAGTACAGTTCCAAAAGTGATTGTATTTGCGGTTGAACAGCCCTCCTCTCTCCTCAAAAAGTAAGTACAATTTTGCTTTAACGTGATCGTTGTAGTATTTATATAAACAGTTCCTCTGAATACTCTGAATATACAGAATGAACAACAAATCAACTGCCTGTCTGGCTCCTGGTCAGTCTGAAAGATACTTAATAAAAAGAATTTAATTGTGGCTGCTAAAGCTTGGTGGGTAGTAAGGAGGTAGGATATTGTTACAAGCTCTCTCCTCAATGGTTGCTTTTTCACGGATAATATATCGAAAAGGTAGGTGTCGGATCATTCCGATAGGGAAGGGGAGATTTGCATTCGACTGGTTTTATAACTTCATTTTTTGGTAATGTCAATATGACATGCGCAGAACCCTACAGCATATGAAGCGGCGATTTTGAATAGATAGGCATTAGAGATCTGACAAAGGGGTTCTCAGAAATTTCAATCTGGTGCAAAAATGTTTGTTGGGTTCGCAGCTTATCGCATCCTCCACTTATTGAAATGTCAAATTTTACTGTAGGACAGCGGTGTCAATTTGTGGTAGTCTTATAATTTCCCTTTTTTCTCCATCCAGCTTCTTATGCTGGTGGTGATCAGCCTTTACCATTACGCAATGTTAATAGAAGCTCCTTGACTGTAGGCTAACCTGTGTGCTCCCAGCCTCCCTGACAGCTTATTGAGAAACGTTGGCAGATAATGGATATCCCTGTTCTGAATGCTGTGAAACCAGAGAAGCCAGGAGTCTGATACAGTGTAGCATACTTCAAAGGCATAAAGGATTAGAGGAATGATCAGTGTCATGTTGGAACCCATGATCGGGTTCTCCTTACCGCGGTTTTTTGTCCCTGCTCAAATTCACGAAAAACTTGAGAGCGCTGTTAGGAATCGAACAGAGAATGTCCACTCTATTTTTCGGTCCATGGATATGTATAATGATTGCTTGTGCTCCCGTTGGAACTGTCGCCCATTCAATAAAGGTTTTGTGTCGGAACTCTTTTTGGTAAAGCTGATTTTTTCAAGGGTGATAGACTTTGATGAGAGGATTATTTTCTGTAAAGTCCCCGAAAATTCCAATGGAGCTTCCCCCCTACCCCCCTTTAAGTTTAAAAATGTAGAATTCTACGCAATCGCACACAATTTTTTAACCAAAAGTTTGTTAAGGTAGTGTTACTGTTTTATTCCGTGATAAATATTCTACAACTATTATAATAACATAATTTATGATAAGTGCAGAAGTTTTTTCGTATATTAACAAAATGTAAAAAACAATATTTTTTTAGCCACCTATCTAAGTTTTTGCAAAACCATATTTTTATTCGCCACCAAATGAAAAAATTCCTTCGAATAAGTTGTATCACGTATATTCCTTATTACATCGGTATATAAACATACACAGTTATGTGTATTACTCTACTAGTAACATAGAAAACAGCAGTTAGGTTTAGAGCGCATGAGTGCTCGGGAGTCGGCGGGCGTAGGCGAAAGGCGCCTTATCTTCATATGCCTATTCAATTAGTTAATACTATAATTGTAACATCTATTTTTAACACTTATAACCGTAATATCCTATATTGTGTCAACCTTTATTTTGTAATTTAGTAAATACTTGTGCATAATCAAAACAACGTTAGAGTGATACGATAAGTAAAAGTTGTTTTTCTGATTGTAACATTATTGAAATAAGGATTTTAATTTTATTCATAATTATTGTACATACGTGTATACCAGTTTTGGTTCGGGGGACTTAACCTAGACTTGTTATATCAGGCCATTCCATTATCCACCACCTATGGACCCGCCATGTCCCCTACTGGCTAAACCGGCAGCTGTTTAAAATTACGAACTACTGTACGTATCATAGGAGACAGCAACGAGATTAACAATCTTCCAGTCCATAAGATGTTAGGAGCTCTTGCATGCATGTGAAAGGTAATTGAGTTAATATTTTGAACAAGTATACATTAGTCTTATATAAATCAATACAAGACGGACCTAAATTACTTAAATATGAGCTAGGAGAATAGTAACAATAAATGTTAAATGCAACAAGATATATGTTTTGGTGTGACGTGTGTTAGGAATTCCCACATGCATGGGAAATATTGGAGCAGAAGATAAAGCAAAATAGAAACGATTTGCTTTACACTTACGCACTATTTGTAAGCAATAATGAATACAATGTGACACGAAAGTGTCAACCAAAATATTTTGCAAAAGTAATTTGCTGTTACTGTAATGGCTATATAGTAAACAATGCTAAGATATACTATAAGTATTTAAAATACCACTGCTTTAGTACGGGAACTTAACTAAACCTTCACCTACTCTGTTGTGATGTATGTTGAAGTACTCGGGCTGTCCGACATTCTGATAAGATCCTAGGGAAAACGAACCACTTTCATTGCGGTTAACAGGATTTATCACTACTGTCTTTAAGTAACTTAAACTAAAATTTTACGTATTTTGTTACAGCTGATGTGTATGCTGCTTAATTACCTTGCACTGGATTATTTCTGCTCCTTGATGGTGTTACGTAATTTTGGAAAGAGTAAAGTGATTTTCTGTAGTGTGCTAGAGGTACGAGCCCCACTTCCTCCATACGAAGAAGCGCGGAAACAAAGGTTATCTCCCCACCCCAGAAGAACATCAAAGCAAATCTAGCATGATGGGCACTCATATTTAGGAAATAACATGAAAGAGCTAAAAATGAAGGCGGAACCGCAAACGAGAAGAAAAGGTGACATTCGGAGTTGCACAGGAAATGAGAGTAACAAGATGATCAGATACTGCATTGCCATAAAATAAACACAAAAGCCTTCAACAGTAGAGATCAAAGGAATGGAATAAAGGAAAACGACATAAAACGAGTAACAAATAAAGGATGAATGGAGGTCATGAGGAGATAAAGGATATGTCAATATAATTGGAAGGAAGCGATGGAATATCATGAGAAGAGCAAAATGGCAAAAGAAAAGAAAGAAATGAAGCAAAGATGCAGGAAGGAAGGAAGAAAAGCAAGACAACTCTTTCGTGATCCATCAAGAGATCTTATATGTGAGATCAGTGAAACAATTTGAAAGAATATTGTAAGAAAGTCGCCAGCAAGATTCGAAGTGGCAACAAGGCACAACGTTGGTTAATAGGACTACAAAAGTGTCTTTGCACAGAAATGTGTTTTTACGACGACATTTGAAATACAGAGCAAATTTGGTTATTACGTTCAGCACCAAAGTTTCAAAACCCAGGCCTGACCAAATACTGAATTTAAATGAAGTGAACCAAGGACTTGAATGCAAAAATCAAAGTGTATTGCAGTTGACTGAGGAAACTATTGTTTTAGAAACACGTTTGCAGTTTTAAATTTAACTAAATAGAAATGATCTGCAACATTTATCTGCAACCTGAGAAGTCTGGGCTGGCAGAGCATTGTTTTGATAACGACCACAGAGCCAATTTTCGGGAGACGACCATCTTGGGAACATGCAACAGTTACTGGGAGTGGAGAATTAAGGAGGCTTCGGCGATTTCCTCTGAAAGGAGCTCGCTTAGTCGTAATGCTGGATTTCAGTTCAGCTCCTCTTAGAAACCGGCCCTTAAGTGGAAATCCGTCGAATTAAGAAGTAAAGATCAATACAGCTTGATAATTAAGTTAAGTAATTACGTTTCTTTGACACAATTTTCTATACTCACGCCAACTCCTGGCCTTGCATTTAATTTACTGAAAACAGTTTTTTGTTCAGTAATTCGAATTTTGATAGTGCTTTGTCCTTGTTTATATTTGATGATGAGAGATATGCACACTCCCGGAACGTCGACATCTGATTATCTTTTCATCTGCCTTGCGACCCGAGCAGAAAGTGAACATATCCGTCACCAGGAAAGCTTCAGGTCTTGTTTAACTTTTATCTTGTCTGTCATCGCAAGACGAAGATCGGTACTTCAAGTTTTGAATTAATCAAAGATATAAATGAATACTAAATTATGATATATCTCCTTCTTTTTGAATATGAAGGGAAGTGCTTTGTTTTCAACGACCCTATGGATGTAAAAATTGAAGATCTTATATAAGTATCAACTACAATTATGTATTAATTTTTAGATGAGTCGTATTTATTACACATCTGCTTCACTTTCGTAACTATTTTGAGGACATGTTTCGCAAATCATCGTTTGAATCTACGGCTCTTATGCGACTAAAGCTTGATCCAGCGGTGTGGGTAATTCTGGGATTGCTGCTGCCATCTGTTGATTTAGTGATGAACTTAAATGTGGGATTCTCTTCTCGTGGGATTTCAAAGTTCATTAGTTGGTTTTTATGTTTTTCTATGTATATCCTCTCCCATATGACGAGTTCACTATGTTTTTGTACGTATTTTAGTAATTCTGCGCTATCTTCAATTTCATGATTTTCAGACCAGAAATGATACAATTATGTAATTTCCAAGCAGTTCTTTAAATCAGAACATAATTTATTTAGGTTTCCTTCAAAGAATACATTTCCTTAGGCATTTTGCTGTAGTATCTGCATATGAATTAGCTGCTCGAATTAGCTGCTCTAAAATGATAACCAAGAAATTTCTGATATGTATTTGTTATTTAATATCAGTGAATGAGAGGATTAATATAGAAGTATACACGTCTGCTTTAATCAAGCAGCGAGCCCATGCTCACTGTTCCTATTAAATTCTATAGTTCGTTTTTGTGCTAACAATATTGTAATTTTGTGAGTTCGTAGCATTAAAAGTCTGGTTGCATAAATTCAAAACACTCTTTATTTCAAATAAAAAGACACTTGGACAACTCTGATATCAGCAGAATGACGTAACAAACATGAACGCAGTTTTCAAGGTCCTGCTACACGTCCATACAGCGGCACCGTCAATTCACAGCTGCAACTACATTCACTCACTAGCAGCTCCGCTGCACCACTGACTACCAGCAGACCAGCAGAAGATGCGGGGTGTTTACTGCCCAGCACCTAGCCGCTTAGTGAGGTTTTATCTGGGCAGTATAAAAGAAATTTTGTTTTTCGCAGGCAGTTGTCTTGGGCGCTGTTATATCTAGCCTTAGATGGGTACTGGTGCCCCATGGGGGGTGTGTGCCCAGTGCTGGCTGCGCACTTCCGCTTGCCTGGAAGGCATCTGAGCATAGTCCGCTTGACAGGCTACCTTAGCTAATGTTAAGGTATGGGACTTACCAAGCCCATTCCTGGGCTTGCGGGTATAGAGTCAGGGGGAAGTGGCACTGTTCAGTTGAGGTTACTAAATGCATCTTTGGGCAACCAATAGCTCCGTCTGCGGCGAGGAGCCCTATGGTCGCAACGGCCAAGGGTATTCACCAGGTTATTGGGATGGGAGTCTAGCTTATTGTAGATGGTACGGGTTCTCTCCCGCACCACGTCCAGAATATATGGGACTCCGGAGTAGGTGTGAAGGATATGGGACGGGAATCTACGTCCAGTATCATTGATAATTCGTAGCGTCCTGTTCTGGACGCGCTGTAGTCTGCGGATATTGGTCGGAGCCGCTGATCCCCAGACTTCGCTGCCGTACAGAATCAGGGGCGGTATAATCGCCCGATACAGGCGTAGTTTGAGGTGTGTTGGCATAGTGGATTTCAAGACAGGGTACAACTGCCTAAGTGCTGCATGCCCTTGTCCGGCTTTGACCCGGACGTGAGGGGCGTAGGTGTGGCCGCGATCGAGGGGGATGCCAAGGTATTTGGCAGAAGGAGCCCAGGGGATTTGCCTCTGTCTCAACTCAGCGACCAATCCGGACGCCTGGCCCGGACCTTGGCAAGGAGATTAGCGGAGCTCTTCCCTGGGCTAATGGCCATATTCCATCTCTCACTCCAACGGCCAATGGCTCGGAGCTGGCGCTGCAGCGGAGGATGGCAATATCTTAAGTTCTTGTTACGCGCCATTATGATGACGTCGTCGGCATATTGGCACGTAACAGTCTGTTGTTCCAGGGGGAAATCGGACCTGTAGGCCGCAAAGAGTAACGGGGACATAACACTGCCTTCCGGGACTCCTGCGGCTATGGGTCTGATACTGTTTAGCAAAACTCCTTGTCCCTTATTTATAACTGAGCCATTGTTTCTCGAAAGTTGCCGAGGCATCGCGGTATTTCACGATGCAACGCGAAAGAGAGGGAACTGTCCAGACATCTCTCCGGCTCCTTCTCTCTCGGCGAGTAACAAGCGCTCTTCCGCTCCGTGGGCGTGGCTTGGGCGCTATCAGTCTCTTTCACTCCCCGCTCCTCTCTCTTCGGCATTTGCATAGGCACGGGCCGGCAGGAAACAATGCCGGGCGACAATATGTTCATAGTTTCACAGGGTTCCATTAATTTCATACTTCATTTTACTGAAATCTGGATACTATCGATTGTTTTACATAAAATGTGTTCCGAACATAGTGATAGGAAGAACTTACTCCAATAAAACTATTTGACGTCATATTAATCAAGAAAGCTCTCTCAGTGACGACTGCAGTTACACTAAAGATTCAGCTATCAATTTACAAATTGAAGTATTTGAGCATCCTCAGTGTTCCATATACTTTTTTGCAGTTCAGTCTGATAAAATTTGTTGCTGATGATAGTTTCTCGGGCTGTTTTATTTTATTTATATTTTTTGTGTTGATAGCCTGAGAAAATATCCACAGTTAGTGATGACAGCATCAGTAACCAAAGGCGGGGCAGTTTAAAATCATTAATAAGAATGTGATGCACTTTTACATTCCAGTTGGTAAACAACGTTTTCCAAGATTATTTGTAATCCTTTATAGTTTAGTTTAAAATTTAAAGATGCTTATCACTGTACTGTTAAAATGAGACGATGACGACGATTTGTATATAAGGGCGCTCAACTACTTGATCATCAGCGGCCTTACAGAACCTAAATCATGGCAATAGCCAGAGATAAATCACTATGAAGAGAGAAACTAAAAACAAAATGGCAAAGTAAATACGTCTAAATGGATGAAAACAATACACTTTTTCTCAATGTTTTTTCAGCAGTTAGGATAGGTTTCTCCCGCTCCTTATCCTTAATGGAGGAGGACAGCTATCCTACTGATAATTTCGATTGAAGTCGCTCGAAACGATCGGAAACTGAGATCGGCGAAGATGAGAGCCGCCGATCGGAGTCCTCTCCTGATGATTTCTCATAAGATGTTCTCGGAGGACATGGTCGCGGACTTTTACGCTCGTTTTGCTTGGTACTAGCCTTTTTATTTTCCTTGAGGAAGTCAGTTATTTCAGACGAGGTCCTGAACTTTCTGGGCGATGCATTATACATTACTGGTGCACATACTCTTTAGGTATATGATATCTGCGGTGACTTGGTTGGAAAGTGCTCCGTAGGACTGGACTTTGTAGGTGTGCGCACTGTTCGTGCTGATGTCTGTTGCTTTGGCTGTGATCCTGGTGTAATTGTTCTTAAGGTTATTACTGCCCCGTTTATGTTGCTAGTTTGTGTTGTGATTTCAAGTCTAGGTAGCGGCTTAGCTGCAACTACATTGTAGGTAAGTAACGGTCCTAGGGACAGAAGGCTGACAAATATGCAAGATTTTCCAGTTTCCAGGAAGGACACACTATTACACGGATCTCTTGGATCACTTCAATAGCTTCACACCTTGCCTTAATCCTTTGCGGGAGGTCTACCCGGTCAAAGGGAAGAAACAGGGTACAAGTGGCCACCAGTTCACCTTATTCTTTGAGGTGTACTCGATATGCATTTGTCACACTTTGTTCCGCTAAGTTTATCTCCTCGTTGGATAGCGTCAATTGCGCTGGTGTTTACAACACCGCTCGAGGAGTTCAGAGTCCTATATAATACAACGCGCATCGGAAAGCTCGCAAACATTTTGGCTTTCAAGATTTTTGCAGCCTACGTCGCAAAAACTGCTTCGATCAGGAGCGTGGCATTGCGAGATCGAGTACATGATTCTACATGACTGACAATATTATCTAGACTCTTATGAATAACAAACGGGTTCACGGTAGTAAAGCTTCGACCTTCCTCTGTTCTAAAAATAACCAAATATCGAGGACCACAAGACTCATCCATTTCCTTTCTGCTTTTCTTAACATTTTTGTTGAATTTATCAGTTGGATTTATTTTGAAGTTTTTTTTTTGTTGAATTTATCAATATCCTCCACCATTGCGAACGTCTCCGATGGCATGCTCACATCCTGGGCGCCACCCAGGCTTAGTTGAGACTCCTGGCCTGGACCTTGCTCACTTCAGGGTCTCACCTCCTAATGTATACACAGAGGGACCCAATCGCCTTCAGGAGTCTAACAGCTCGATCAATGGCCCCTCCTAGGGACTGATCTTTATCAGCGGATACGAATACAGTCGTTCACGATAACCAGGAGCTGGGGATTACGCGTTACCCAGTCACCACTGCGCTTCCCACTCCGCCAACCCGCGCTAAGTGTGTTCAGGGAGGTTAGAGACAAACACAGACGTGGACATTGTTTGGGCGTTTGGAATTAGTTCTGTCACCGTTCAGAAGCACCCAATCAAGAGTTTTGGCTCGGAACCCCGGGACTGCCAAATCCTATACCTACCGCAGTAGTCCCCTGGGAGTTTGGGTTAAAATGAGGCGCTAGTGTATTATGAGAGTCGTTTGATAAGTCTGGTAAATTTCCAAGAAATGTGGACATGTTTTATTGCAGCTTAGTTATTCAAAAGATTGTACGGAAAATTTGAATGCTGTACAACGTGCAGTTCATTATTGACAGCCATCTGAACTGATCAGAGCGATACCTGAGAACGAAAATGGAAAAACAGAGTTTCGTGCTATTTTTAAACATTTTTATTTCAAGAGCTGGACTGTCACACAAGTCAAAACTGAATTGGATGAAGTTCACGCGGATTGTGCACAAACATGGAAGAACACTTACTTTTGGATCAATGAATTTAAACGCGGTCGTAGAAGCTCCGAAGATGATTCGCGCTCTGGTCACCCAATTGAAGTCACCACACAGGGCACCATTGAAAAAAATATCCACGATGTGGCTATACAAAACCATCGAATCAAAATTTGTGAGATTGCTGAGACTGTAGATATCTCAGCTGAGCGAGTGCACAATAACCTGCATGGAAAATTGACAACAGAAAAGATGTGTGCAAGATGGGTGCCACGAATTACTCACAGTAAACCAAAAGTGCATCCGGAAGAATATTTCTACCGAGTGTATGGGGATGCTTAATCGTAATCCGCAAGAACTTGTGCGTCCATTTGTCACCGTGGATGAAACTTGGATCCATCACTAAACACCGGAGTAAAACAGCAATCAAAACAATGTACAAAGCCTGGTGAAAGTGCACCAAAAAGGTCAATGATCATTTTGTCTTTTGGTAAGGTGATGGCCACTGTCTTCTAGCGGGGGGGGGGGGGTGTGATATTCTCAGAGAATAATCCTCATACACATCTTGGAAAAAGGCAGATCCATAATTGGTGTCTATTATGCTTCATTGTTCAATCGTTTGTAACACGAGTCTTCTGAAAACAGAACGAGATTGAAACGAAAAAACGAGCTCTTTCACCAGTTAATGCACCATCGCACGCATCAGTAATTACAATGGTGAAAGTGCATGAGTTGTGTTCCTCATCCACCTTGGTTCTTCAGCCCTTTTCCTTCCCAAACTTGAAAATTTGGCTTGATGTTAACAAATTTTCATCAAATGAAGAAGTGATGTCACGTCAACCAGTATTTTGCAGACCTTAATGGAACCTATCTTTCCGACGGGATGAAAAAGTTGGAACATCACCTGACCAAGTGTATAGCCATCAATGGAGACTATGTGCTAAGGTGAGACGTTCACGAACAAAACAAAAATTATTCTTGGTTTTCTAGCAGATTCATCAAACGACCCTCATATTTAACCGAACAAAATATTTCTGTAGTCGTTCTACGAATGAGTTAAAAGTTCCTGGCCCCATTCGGAAAACGACTACAGGACCTCAGAGTTGAGAAATTAGAATGGTGACCGCTCAAGCAGAAGTAAAATTTTGCCTTGCAACTTTTTCAATAATTGCTTCAATTTTTTTCTAGACACAGTATTCCATTACGCCAGTCGCTTTTACTATTACCATTACAATATAAGCAAATAAGAATATCTCATCCAATTAAATGAACAAAGCAGCAATTGGCAGAGAGAATTTATTGCCCGTTCTGTCCAACAAATGAGGGTGAATTTCATTACTAGTATCGGTTTCCATTAACGACACGTTCCCTCCACTTTGGTACTGGTTTATTTAACGACTGGGAGAAGAGGCAAATGGTCGATGGTTGGTATTGAAATGTACTTTATACTCGCCCGAGGATACGCATAAATTTATAGGGAATAGCTCCTTGTCTCAAAATGACGCTACGTTCA
Organism: Mantis religiosa; assembly: GCA_030765055.1. NCBI lineage: Eukaryota > Metazoa > Arthropoda > Insecta > Mantodea > Mantidae > Mantis > Mantis religiosa. The sequence continues at coordinate 38,009,835 of CM060955.1, forward strand.
GACTTCAGCACAAAATATGAAAAGGTAACATTAAAGTAAATTAAGGAGGGTATTATTTTTAAATCTTTTAAATCTCTATATAGTCCAGAAGCCAGAAATGTTACTTCAAACGCTTTAGCTCATTACTTTAGAGAAAGGGGACGGTTCGATAAATTGTATAGATTTTAATAGAAGCTTTTATAGAAAATCTCAAATTGTGTGGAAAAAGTAGGCCCTAGTTTTCCTTTAACAACAACTTCAGTGTTTAAATTTAAATGTAGTGTTATATACAACTAAATAAATAATTACATCGCGTTTGTAACTGGCATCCAGTGTTGTTATTAAATTCATTGAAGTTCTAGAGAGACGTTTTAATTTTGTTTCTGCACATTTTATTTCCTCCCTTCTTTATTTCGCTTTTGTCACTCTCAATCTGGTCCACCGTGCTATCTTTTGTTTCTCACAACTTCCTTGAATACGGCAATAAAGGAAGTTATTAGAAAAAACTTTAATATTACCTAACAGACAAGAGCATTTCATCGTTTAAGAACTGTGTTTACTAGAAAGTAACAGCAATGATTATATTCAGACATTTTAACCTACTTGAAACCCATATACTCGCTTAAGAAAATAATTATTTTAATTGTACTTTACAAGTAGTAGTAAATTAAGAAATGAAACTAAAATTTAGACATTATAGAATGAAAATTTGAGTTTTATATTGCCCCTTCCAACTACTTTTTGATCTGTTTTTATGAAGTGCAATTGCCAGTATGTCGTCTTTAGTACAATAAAGGCCTTTCTTTAACCCCTATGAACAATAATAATGATGATGATATTAATTATAATTTTTTTTTCCTAATTTACGTCCTCCAACGTTGGGTCATATCGGACGATGAATGAAATCGGTGAAATGCTCAAATGAGTCTAGGGTCCATGGAGCTTAGGGCTAAGTGACATTCGTCTTTAGGGATAATGGAAAACCCCGGAAAAACCTTATCCAAATCACTCACCCTGACCGAGATTCAAACTCGGGACCTCTTGAACGTGAGGCAGGCACGCTACCATCTACGCTACCGAGGCGGGCAATGTTGATGTTAATGATAATGATCGTAACAACAACAATAATGACGATGATGATGATGACGATGACGATGATGACGATGACGATGCCAATGATGACGATGACGATGACGATGCCAATGATGACGATGACGATGATGATGCCGATGATGATGACGACGATGATGCCGATGATGATGACGACGATGATGCCGATGATGATGACGACGATGATGCCGATGACGATGATGCCAATGATGCCGATGACGATGATGCCAATGATGCCGATGACGATGATGCCAATGATGCCGATGACGATGATGCCAATGATGCCGATGACGATGATGCCAATGATGACGACGATGATGCCAATGACGACGACGACGACGACGACGACGCCGACGACGACGCCGAGGACGACGCCGAGGACGACGCCGAGGACGACGGCGAGGACGACGGCGACGACGACGGCGACGACGACGGCGAGGACGACGGCGACGACGACGGCGACGACGACGGCGACGACGACGGCAACGACGACGGCGACGACGACGGCAACGACGACGGCGAGGACGACGGCAACGACGACGGCGAGGACGACGGCAACGACGACGGCGAGGACGACGGCAACGGCGACGGCAACGACAACGACAACGACAACGACAACGACAACGACAACGACAACGACAACGACAACGACAACGACAACGACAACGACAACGACAACGACAACGACAACGACAACGACAACGACAACGACAACGACAACGACAACGGCAACGGCAACGGCAACGGCAACGGCAACGGCAACGGCAACGGCAACGGCAACGGCAACGGCAACGGCAACGGCAACGGCAACGGCAACGGCAACGGCAACGGCAACGGCAACGGCAACGGCAACGACAACGACAACGACAACGACGACGACGACGACGACGACGACGACGACGACGACGACGACGACGACGACGACGACGACGACGACGACGACGACGACGACGACGACGACGACGACGACGACGACGACGACGACGACGACGACGACGACGACGACGACGACGACGACGACGACGACGACGACGACGACGACGACGACGACGACGACGACGACGACGACGACGACGACGACGACGACGACGACAACGACAACGACAACGACGACGACGACGACGACAACGACAACGACGACGACGACGACGACGACGACAACGACAACGACAACGACAACGACAACGACAACGACAACGACAACGACAACGACAACGACAACGACAACGACAACGACAACGACAACGACAACGACAACGACAACGACAACGACAACGACAACGACAACGACAACGACAACGACAACGACAATAATAATAATAATAATAATAATAATAATAATAATAATAATAATAATAATAATAATAATAATAATAATAATAATAATAATAATAATAATAATAATAATAATAATAATAATAATAATAATAATAATAATAATAATAATAATAATAATAATAATAATAATAATAATAATAATAATAATAATAATAATAATAATAATAATAATAATAATAATAATAATAATAATAATAATAATAATAATAATAATAATAATAATAATAATAATAATAATAATAATAATAATAATAATAATAATAATAATAATAATAATAATAATAATAATAATAATAATAATAATAATAATAATAATAATAATAATAATAATAATAATAATAATAATAATAATAATAATAATAATAATAATAATAATAATAATAATAATAATAATAATAATAATAATAATAATAATAATAATAATAATAATAATAATAATAATAATAATAATAATAATAATAATAATAATAATAATAATAATAATAATAATAATAATAATAATAATAATAATAATAATAATAATAATAATAATAATAATAATAATAATAATAATAATAATAATAATAATAATAATAATAATAATAATAATAATAATAATAATAATAATAATAATAATAATAATAATAATAATAAATAGTAATTAGATGTAGACCTGTGTTCGTGCGGTCTGTGCATGTGAAGAGCATAAGTCAAGAACCAAAGCCAGTTGCATATAAAACTTGGTATTTCTTTTAATTTCAGCCTTTCCCAAAGATACGACATGAATATTTAAAAACAAAATCCTCTCGCAAGTATCCTTTACATGGAAACTTTTCGAATCGTTTGATTTATTGGAAAATGGCTCCACAGATTTTGATAAAATTACCATACCATTAAACAATTTTCTGGAAATAGCCTCTGCAATCCTCTTTACTGTAAATGAATTATGTGCATGAATCCGTAAGTGTGGATCAATAATATTAAAGTAATTTTATTTGTTCTTTTCTTTCATATGTTCCTTTTTGTTATTTATTTTTATTTTCCAGTACTTTACTTTTCTCTAATCAGAAGTACTTTTCCGTCTTTATCCCTACTTTAGCTCTTCATTTGTTCTGTTCATGGAAATTCAAAGTCATCACATATATCCCTCTTTTAAAAGATTGGACTATGACTTAAGGCTACTGTAATCTCATGTATCTACATGAAAATGTGTATTGAAACCATTGCTGTAAAGGTCTCTGGCGATTAATGTAGTATTTGTAAGTATAGTGAAACAGGTTAGAAGTTTTTCCATGTGAGATATTTAAGGGAACCAAATTGCTATTTCTTTAACTACTTGTGAAAATATATAATTCATTTTCAGCAGCTCTACTGGTTATTTTCGCCATTAAATATTTGAGATCGATAAACATTTGAATTACAAATTTGAGCTTAATATATTATGATTGGTTATTATTTATTATTACTGACTTAGTTCTATTAGAAGAAATGTCCCTGTCAGCTCCCTCATAATTTAAGAAATGGTATTTGTAAGTTATTTTTAGACTGGAAACCAATACTACATATCCGCCTAGCGAGGTACATCTGTTAATTTCCTACCTGATAATCTTTTTTTTTCGTTTACTTATTTGATGACATTATGCAATACAATTTGTGTAATATGTTTGTTAAATTGCTGATGAAAAAATATGCAACAGTACAACAGTTAAGGGGTGGGCGTCACCATCAGATCATTGCAAAATAACTGAAGTTCTCAGGCAGGGTTTGACACGGCCACTTCTGTATTATATGGGGCTTTGAAATCGGTCAAAGGACTCATTTTAAAAAGGGAATTCCCAAAACTTGAATAGCTGGCCTGAACGCCCAGATTGATTCATTTCAAAATGAATATCAAACTAATGGAATGACAAAGCTGGAAGCATTAGAACTATCTGCGACTGGAGTGTACACTGGCTTTGTGCGCATCCCTACAAACAGAATAGGTATATTAATTAATACTGTACCATCGATGGAGCTGCAATGATCCCCAAGAGAATGTTAATGTTATAAATAAATTTACTCCATATGCTGCAGACATTGGTTGATTTGATGCAATCAAACAAGAGAATGATGTAACGAACGGGTAGGGACAAGTAAGCACGTCTTGAGAACGCTGTCATATCTTGCGCTCCAGGACGACATTTTCAGCATTTTCAGTAGTGGTCGAAAACCAGAAAAAATAATTTATGTTCAACGTACAACATGTTGTGGATACCATCTCTCATTTTTGAAGAAATTTGTTAATTCGTATGAACTCGAGCTTCATCTTCAGTAGTATTAAATGAGTATATATGTGCGTTAGCAATTGTTCCAATACTCCACGTACATATTCTACACTTGTTGGAATGCTTTTCTCCCTTACGTCAAACATCGGTAGCTGAGAATTCGCTACCTTGAATTGTTTACTAATGTTAAAAGTCAAAGTAAAGTAGGCAATTTTTATACAATTTTTCTTTATCTACGATTAAGGCATTAAAAACTTAAGGACAAGGGTTATCTAGTGTTAGGTATATTTTCTACCAGAAAAAATTGAAAAAAGGTATTAAAAATTCGATTTATAGGTAAACACGAGATATTCCCACAAGAAGTCGCACAGAGGCAGATCAACGCATCGTGTTGGTCAGATGATATCAACTTAATATATAATAACTTGACTGGGAAAAGTTTTCTTATTGCACTCTTAGAGATCACCACATTGTGACTACCAGGTACATTTTCTCAAAAAAAAAAAAAAAAAAAAAAAAAAAAAAAACATCAGAAAACCGTTTAATTTCATCATTAAGAAAAGTTTCAATGAATTTACGTACCAGGATTCTGTATCGGTCACTGCTCGTCTCATAAACCTAAAAAATAATCAACCATTAATCGTGAAAACGACGCAATGCAGTATTGTATCCATGTAGATAATTGAAGAGGATTGTTGGGAGACCAATTTATGGTCTCTTAGTCCAGACGTCTTTCTTTGGACATCCATAGCATGTGATTTAAAATCTTTTCATAGGATGATATTCGTGAGACAAAATCATAGCCTTTAATTACTGCAGTACCTGAAACTCTGGAGATGAAAATAGGAATCTAAGTGCAACGTTCTTACAGACCTCTCCAATTAATTCTTTGCATCAGAATACTAATCGAAGTGGTCTTCTTCAGCGCCGAACAAGTTTGCTGTAAAGTTTGTCACCCATGTTTAATGAAATATAGTCTTGCATTAGAAAAATAAGGAGTTGACGTTTATGGGTATCATAACTACCAATGTTTTCGTAGAAAGCAGTTCTAATCTGCTCACTGATTCACGTTTATTACTGTCACCGTAACACACTTCTCGCTGTTTCATTTTATAAATTAAGTTTTAAGAGAGAACAGATCACGTATAAAATGTAAAAAATAAGAACAAACATTAATGCTCCGGATATTACCCCCAAACACATGGGTGGCTTCTGAGGTAGTGCCGCTGTGCCATGGCACCATCTGTATGAAAACGAAAGAAAGAGAAGTGTACAGGAATTGTGCAAATAGGATTGTTTCTGGGTATCTGCTCCCTCGTGTGATAAGCGCGTTAAACGCAAGCGCTCTGTCCTGGTTGTTTTCCTTGGTTTGGTGCCGATTCCAGAACGGCACTGCCTATGCTCATAAGCACCTGTGTTAAGGGTTAGGATGTCTGCTTATACATGGATTCTTATGGGAGAAGGTAGTGCCAAGATTTCTCTAGCGCACAACTTACGCTTTATCCGCTAGAGTGAAGTAAAGCACGGGACTTAAGATAACTGTCTCTCTGTCGCGAAATCTTACACGAACGCTTCGTATCACATTCTCCATCAACCGTATTATCAAACTTTTACTGTGCTCGTTACACCTGTGCATAACAAGAGTACGGATGTAATAAATATCTATTTCCGTTTCCCTGTACGTTCTGTTTGATACAGTATATTATAAAATAAGATGGATTATTAATAAGATTATCTAAATCGTTCGAAATTGGTACACATATTTATATTTTAACAACCCTTATTTATTTTATATTTATTTATTCATTTATTATTTATTAATTCATTATTTATTTATTATGTCACCGCCAATACAATGCCTCACCGGCCGCCCCTGCCCAAGCATTCCCTCAATAATAAATGAATAAAGTATAGATCCCATAAGCTGCTTAACCAATTTAAATAAATGAATTGCGAAAAAAAATAAAGAACCAAAATGAACAAAACTACAGATACATAGAAACGGCTCTGTGACATTCGTCAAGGTTAATCCCAAGGTTACTGTCCCAATGAGCTTTTAGAAGATATTCAAGAGGACCTATACCTGAGATATATACCTACTCTGAGTAGCCCAATGTCGGTGCGAAACCGCGAAGCCACCTGTCAGACCAGAGAAACTAAGACTAGGCAGATAACACCTATCGCTTAAAATATTCACCTGATGATACCGCGAAATAGTCAAAGTTAGCAGTAATTAAATGAATCTCATTTACTAGTTATACATTAAAGGTTAAAATAAGTATCTACATATATCAAAAGTTATCAGCACTTTTCTTTGATGATCTATTCTTAATTGTAAGGAAAAAGGTTGAAACCTTAAGAAGCTCATTCGTTTAAGGAATCCAATTTACCTTGGTCCAATTTTCTCAGATACTTTTTAATTATACTTCAGAGACAGTGTAACATTTGAAGCTGAGTCTCACAAAGCATAGTCAGAGCATTAAATATTCATCAGCATTCCCGAAATTCTGTCCCTACTTAACGCTGGATATGCTAATGCAACTTGCGGGCGTGACTTCCAAGATTCCCGTCGGTGGTCTGTAAAAGAAGGAACCTGACGAAGGAAATCCCAAAAGGCAAGTATTGATAATCCTGCCATGTACAAACTTGAAGCAGTCTTACACCACATAATATATGCAGCTTGGCTTTAAGGATGTTTATGAGGGTGTAATTCAATTTGGTGTGGAAAAGTGGAGAAGAAACTTGTCTTCTTGAAGAACGTGCCTTGAATATTCTTTACTGTTTCTTTCCGCTGTAACGTCTTCAGCGAATTCTTTATAAACAGAATATCCACAATATCTAAACTTTTCTACTTTTGGTAAACATTTTAGAAGAATTTATGGACCTGTCTCTCTTAAACATAGGTTATGAGCTGCATATCCACAAGCTACGTAGGCCCCAGCTTTTACCGTTAAAATGGCTCTCTTCTTGGGAAGGGGCCAGTTGTTCTACAAGTGAATAATTTCTATGTACTAAATAATAATTGAACATAGATGGTAAACATTGAATTGTGTAATTTAATATTACAATGTTTATACAAGTCGATTCAAAATTGATAATTATATATCCTACAATTTCACAAACTCTAAATATCTAGTTTTTATTTATTCTACAATCATACGTATAATTAAAATAACATTTAAGAACTTATTTCGTACACTAGTCACATTACGTAAAGAGAGGACTATAGGAACAGGATCAACCTTCAACGTTTTATGTGAAAGTACCGAAATTAAAAAACTATTCCACACTGCCCTGGATAGAGGTAAGCCTAAAGCTTTAAAAATTGGCGTAGAACTTTCAGAAAAAGCAATTCTGGTATAAAAATGTGTGTACTCAATACCTTTCTCTAATCGTTTCCAGATATAAATATTCCTATGTAACTGCATTCCTTGAATTACTTCTTCTTAACTGAAATAAATATTTAACTATCTGTAAGTTAAAGCAACATGAAACCAATATTTTTAAAACAATGTCTGTAGAAACAATTTCGTTACACATTACGTTGTAGCAGATGTGCTGCAGGCTGGAAAAGGTCAAATGGTCTCTTTAAAAGCAGGTCCCTTACTATGATGACATTAAAAGTGCGGGCTAGCATGATGAGAATAAAGTGAACGGCCGCTTAACAGTTTAAAAGAGTATAAGTATTTGAAAATCCAAATATACATGTACTAATCGAAGTATCAGGATGAGATCTGAAATTGTGCCTGTAACACTTTCCCTATTATTAGGTAATTTGAGATGGGTCTGCGCTTGGCCTTTATAATACCTTTAACTCCACTAGAAATGACATCTATTGCCCTGGTGACCACAGATCCAGCTTCAGGACAGACACGCATGGTCTCCAAACTTGTTCTTTACTGTAATATCTTAGTTCATACACTTTTGCATTTAGTTTTTTCTTCAAAATGCTCTTTTATTATTCAAGTAGTCTGTAGCCGTGTAGTTTTACACGAAATGCACTTCTGGAAAAGGTAAACATGGAATATTTGTGTAGGTATATATGAAAGGAAGGAGAGGGAAAGTGCACTGGTATAAAATTCAGCCTCTAAAGAGTTATTTTATTTCTCAAAATTCGTTATGAGTGATTAAAATAAAATACTAAAAAGCAGTTGAATGGTTTAGAAAATCTATATCTAGAATTTCCTAAGAAGAGCTTCTGAATTCTTCCTTCTGCCTGACCTTTGTAAAATTGGTTAGGCAAAATTTCTCTAATTGGAATACAATTTATTTATGGATTATGGCTTCACGGGTGATCAGCCGCGTCAAATTGATGAAGATCGAGCTTTCAGCCACTGTGAACTCTATGGCCGTGAAGCCATAATCCATAACACTCGCCGCGAAAGCTTCAAGTCTTACACAATTTATTTAATTAATCAACTTACAGATTACTGTCCAAAACAAGGTGTCCGGACACTACTATTTAAAACGGAATCGAGCCTGGCGCTGTGGCCTAGGTGGTAGCGTATCTACCTCACGTTTAACAGATCCAGAGTACAAATTTTGGTCAGGAGTTATCTGGATTAGGGTTTTTTCCGGGGTTTACCTTATCCAGAAAGGTAAATGTCAGGTAACTCTATGCTCTATGGAACCTGGACACATTTGAGCATCATTCCACCAATTTCATTCATCACCGATGATCTAACGTTGCAGGACGTAAATTAAAAATAAAAACAATATGGAATCTAACCCTGTATGTTGTGTGTATGAAAAGAGACTGGGAGTACTTTATTTTCAGCAGATAAGCCTAACAGCATGGGTATACTAGAAGAGCTCAGCTACGTCGAAGTGGACAGCCATTAGTTTTGACTCCATCAGGGCCATCTCCATATTTTTTTTTTTTTTTTTTTTTTTTTTGTAATTTCCGTCCTCCAACGTTAAGTCATATCGGACGATGCTCAAATGAGTCCGGGGTACATGGAGCTTAGCGTTACCCAACATTCGTCTATCAGGATAATGGAGAACCCCGGAGAAAACCTTATCCAGCTAACTCACCCTAAGCGAGATTTCAACTCGAGGCCTCTTGAACGTAAGGCGGACATGCTACCATCTACGCTACAGAGGCGGGCCCTCATCTTCTTGAAGGTTCTCGAAGAACCTATGACACTTAGGGCGTTGTTGCTTCTATTATTGCTCTCAATTTTACTCTGTTACTTTGTAGCGTCACTTCTCATACAAAAAAATAAAATAGTGAAATAAAGTGTTACTCTCGCATAACTATCAAAAATCCTTGCAGACGTTCATTCCTCTATCTACTTAATGCTATTTAAGATAAACTTTTAGAAGAAACTATTGCTAAAGTTATAGATGGAAGGGGAAAAAGCTAATAAAATAGTCTAAATTATAATCATATTTTAAGAGAGTGCTCCTATATGATGCCTCTCGACCTCTTAGCATAAAGAAAAAAAAATAACGACCTTCTAATTGAAAACTGCATAGCTTTTGGAACATTAACAAATAATGAATATCTCTGAAATGTTTCATTCTACAAAACAGAATAACAACAGAGATTCACACTTCTAAAATTGCTTTCTTTTTCGCATTAGGAGATCTGTCCTTTCACTGAAATGTTGTTGTCAAATGCTAGGCTTTGGCAATGAAGCCATTAGCTCTCTTGCTCTCCAATATTTCTGTGTAGTGGGTCCGACAGGTAGGGCTTCACAGGTTAAAATATGTTCTTCGGTCATTTCCTCTTCTTTGTTGCACTGAGGACAATCCGGGGTTAAAGTGAGTGGATGATGTAACCACCATTACAAGCAAAAATTGGTGTCCACTTAAAAAGCGGTAACATTTATGCTACTTAAAACATTACAAGTCCTTCAGATAAATTTTCCAGAGGTAAAATAGTCGCCCGTTCAGATTTCCGAGTGGGGACATCTGCAGGACGTCAATAACAGAACACGCTTTCACTGAAATGTTGGTATCGAATTTTTGGGTGGAATGTAAAAATCCCATAGTTCACAACTGAAGCAGCAGGATAAATAGTGTTGTTCTCGTGAAAAGAGGCATTAGATTGTAAGAGCACCAGCATTTTATTGAATCACTGGAATGGATACTAAATAATATTTTAAGTACTGTGCAGTGAAACATTACTGTGTCTACTGAAAAATGTGCATTCTTATGAGTTATTTTCCTCAAACATTATTAAATATAGCTTCTATTACGAACCTTAAAGCAGCTGTATCTATTATCTAGCAAATACCGATTAAAAATACCTTACAAACGTAAAGCTATTTTATTAAAAAAATGTGAATGTAAAGTTCAAACTCCCATTACAAACTCCCATTATTAAACAAGTCTGTTATAAATTACAAATTTCATAATTTTTAAGGATTATAAACAATGTAAACAGAGCTTTAGTCTATGAATAAACGTCCTTATGACTCAAATCTGTCTCTCTGTCTCTCTCTCACTCTCTCTCTATCTCTCTCTCTCTTTCATGTCGCTATTTGTGTTTATTTTATACCGTCGCTGTTTCCCCTAAACGGGCATCTTAATCCAGTCTAAACACCGGAATTGTAAATTAAAATGTTTTGCCACTCCAAACTTAGCATCCTGTTCGTTAAAATTTGGACCAACTTCAACAATCTTTTTAAAATTCAAAAGATGAACAAAATTCAAAAAGGTTTCGTTACCAAATTTTTCGATTCTATTCTTTTTTTTTTTTTTTTCAAAGCATTGGTTTACTATGGTCAACTGTCTGGAACAAACTTCTCGGCATTGATTTATAGAATGGAGACGAATTACAACGAAATTAAATGGAAACTAATGTGTTGGTCTATGAATTTCGCCTTTTTATTGAGTAAAAATGTTTGCGAAGAAGAAAAAATATTTGGCATTTGTTTGGTAACAATGAATTATCTTGCTCCATAAAAAGGTATATTCGGTATTTTTATACTTAAGTAGCATTCTTTTAGGTTAAAAATGGAGTATCAAGTCGATAGCAAAGACCATTTTTGACACCTAATTTGCCACCTCGATAAAAAACAAATCAGGATAATATATGTATATACATTAGAAATATTAACATATATCACGAAATGTCAGATAGTCATGTATGTTTATCGTAATTGGTTATGTTATTTTGTGCTTTTGTATTCTAGGTATTGAGGGTTAGTTAATGATGTCATGTATTTAAATTAACGTGGATTCTAAAAGGTAAGTCTTCAACGCCTCATCGAAAAATTATGAATTATGAATTAACCTGATGAAATTATAATGAGAGTTTTAAAATAACCTTTGACTACCTGTAGTACCAACACTTCAGCAATAGCACTTGCAGATAAAAGAATCAAATAACTTCGCAGTTAGGTAGGTCCAGGTCTACAAAAATGGTGTGTATAAATTTGTAATAGTACAAAATACAAGACGCTGAATCCGAAAGACACATCTGAAGAAAAATATTACACCAACTCTTCAAGCGGCTGAATCCTTTGTTATCTTTGGCCGAGAGCAAAGAGAATGAGAAACCAGCGAGAATCGGTTATTTTCCTTTTGGTAACAAAAGACTGCGCTTTGTTTCCCGTGTAACCGACCACAAACCAAACAAATCCTTCAGAATCCTCACGTTTGCAGATCCCAGGTCACGTACGGCAGTAATGAAAGGCAATCCTAGCACGCAGTCCTCCTTTTGATTCCAGTTTACCGACATACATTATTCCAGCAAGCTTAAGGGGCTTATGCCATCCTACTGACGTACCGACAATGGGTTTAACAGCTACATGCTCAGGTTTTTGCTGTTTCCTCTCTCTCAATCTGAAAGCAATCGATATACTGCTCTTCTCTATCTGATAAAATGGCTTCAGTTTCATTGTTCAGCTTTATTTGGTCTAGCAATGGTTCATATCTGATTTATGAAACTACTTTTGAGTGTCTCGTGTTATTTATTACATTTTGAGAAAGATACTGAGCTGAAAAAAAATGCTGGACAGGCAAATTAAACTATTTTTAAAGCATATTTAATTATTGCACAGCTGCTTTGAGTCAAACTTTTGTATTGAATTTCAAACCTACATAAAGCACTGTATATTATGAAGTTATATTAACTGAACGTTACATGGGGAATCATATCTAATTTTCGCGTTGATAATGCTTGCCTCGCTGGAGGCAAATGCGCACGCTAATTACAATAATTTTATAGTTAATCTATTTGCTCAATACAGACTAATCATTTTGATTCAAACAAACACCATATGTTCAACATACTTGCATGATAATAAAATACTTGTCAGAAATTCTCCGCAAACCACTTTATTTGGAATTAATATTTATTTGGAATTACTAATACACACACCTTAGAAGCACTTACTGAGAAAAATAACATTCTCCAGGTAAAAGTTTTCGTTAACGGCCGTTTCGCTTTTTGAATTATAGTGTTCCTTTACCACTAGCCCCACACATATCAGGGAAATCGTATTTCAGAAATTACATTTTTGATACAAGGAACGTCATACTGCTTATTTTCGGCGAAAAATTGATATAATAATTTGGGAAATACCGGAATGTTAGCTACTAAGAACTGCACCGTTTTCCTCCTAAACTAGGTACTGTAAGCAAAACAATTATACTAATTCTTTTTACATTTTCACATGTATACTTTTTCTCTTACATTGCATTAACATTTTGCACATGCAGGATTCACCGGAAATACGCGTTGTGAGGTACCCTTAAGAAACACGTTAAAAGTACTGTAAGAGAAAGGGAGATAGAGGAAAAGTTAAATAGGATAATTAACCAACACTAAGTGTAGCAGACTCCAAGGATGCAATTTGAAAGTGTTGGAGAACTTCCCTACTATATCGCTTGAACGGAAAATCTGATATTTGGAAATTTTCCAGGAACGGTTCTAGGCATTCTGATTAAAGTAGGGTTCATATGTTTGGATACTTTCATGAATAATAAAATGTGTAGTTTGAATTATTTAAGAGTAGCTTTTAATGAATGTTTTCATAATTTTGTGTCACTTTGTAAACCCTAAGACGCAGACAAAACTTAACCACCAGAAACATAGACGTCAAAACACCCAGTATATGTCAAACGACTTTTTATAATTAACGATTTATGAGAGGATGGTGTTTATTGATTTGAATTTTGAAATACCTCTTCAAGTGCTGATATGTTATTTACGAGTATTCTTTATCGGAAAGAGAATTTATAGAAAGAGAAATTTAAGATCAGTGATAAGATTAATTAACTCATAGACACAGGGATTTTATTTAATTTACGTCCTGCAACGTTAGGTCATGTCGGACGATGAGTGAAATGGGCGAAATGATGCTCAGTGTGTGTGTGTGTGCGTGTGCGTGTGCGTGTGCGTGTGTGGTGTTTAACGTCCGCTTTTACTACATACGGCACCGCAGACGGTGACACCGATGAGGTGAAAGCAGGAGGTCCCGGAGAAAACCCGCCCCAGCGCCGTGTTGTCCACTACAAATCTCTCTTTGCGGTCGCCTGGGATCGAACCCGGGCCGCCTTGGTGAGAGCCAAGCGGTCTAACCACTGAGCCACGGCGCGGCCTATGAAATTTTGCTCAGAAGAGCCTCGGGCCCATACAGCTTAGAGTTACCCAACATTCATATTTCAAATTAAGTGTAAACTTCGGTAAAAACCCATCGATGTAACTCACCCTGACCAAGATTCGAAACTGGAACCTCTTGAACTGAGTCAGACACACTACCTACCACCCACGGCAAAGAGCCAGAGTAAATAGGGATAATAGATTTTCGCAAATGCAATTTAGCGCGAAATGCTGACAAAGGCTAACGTTCCTGTATTTTCAAATTCCAGCCGAGAGTTACTTATTTAAGTGTTTTGAAAACGTTATATGTGGAATTCATATTAAACGATGTAAACGCAAAATCCACGACGTTTTTCAAATTAAAGCTGTATCAATATTATCACTTTTCTCGTGTTTTTCAACAATTATTTTAGTTAAATTAAAATGTAGTTTATGCTTCTTTAAGTCACAATAAACCCGTTATATTGGACTTTATTTCAAAACGAAAATTTGTTTTGTAATTCATTCAAATTGTTTTTTCTTCAAAATAACACAAAATGCTAAATTGAACATTGGTAAACCTTACAAAATTCTAAATGCATACATAAAAGTAGATATTTTCCAAATGCTAAGAATCACCAGCTAATAAATTTCCGCACAGGTTCATCTGATTATCGTAAGTTGATGGAAGAATTATCTTGAATCATTTGTAGTATAGTGGGTAGAGAAGTTATGAATGTGTCACAGATTCTTATACTGGCCTTCCAAGTGAAAGTCATACAATTCCTTCGCTACTCACTTTAGAGGTTTAAACAGCGACCTGCCCAAACTCGAAGTTTTCTCTCCCACCATTCGAGTGGAGTTGTGATGTAGGTAGGAAATTCAATATAAGACGCTAATGCTCTCTTCGGGACTTAGTGACCTGGTTATGTACGCCTCGGTGTGACGTAGACAGACGAGTTGGATTATTACTCAGCCCACCATTCCCTCTCATTCCTGAAATGGTTTGCTCCGGATACCAAAAGCCGCACGTTATGACTGGAAGGATGGTCTCATTCCGAGGGATGCAGGGTTGCACTTCTGTACCCTTGGACTAGTTAGGTAAATGGATTTAGAGCGACACTGTTCATAAATTGGATCAGTGAATAGAGGCCCTTGCAGTGCATTTCTTGTAAACAATACGTGCGCTTATACTTGTATAATGATTGAAGGCTAACATGCACTACAATTCAAATTTCGGACCTGTGTCAACCTGAAATTCTGACATCAGAATGTCGAAGTTTTTGGAAATTTAAAATTTAAAAAAGGTCTCTTACTGTTTCCTTTTGATGATCTGAGGAATCTCATTTGTGTCACTGCAATTCCTGTTCAACACTGGGCTCAAAAATTTTATGTTTTACTACCTTACAACGGAGCAGGCTTTGGTAACATTTTATGGAATGTCAATAGTCTTAGGCTTATTATTTTCAAAATGTTCCTTGTAATTCCATTTATCTTTTTATGTACTTCAATTCCCGACTGTGGAATTCTCACGAATTGTTTGGTGCCATATTATTCATTAAAAGTTATTAGTCGCAACATTAAAGTTGCTAAGTTTATAGAAAGAGATCCATCTTCTTTCAATGATCCAGCACTCCTTAAGTTTTATTTGCGCAAACAGAGAGAGAGAGTGCATGCGTAGTGTTTAACGCCCGATTTTACTACATACGGCACCGCAGGCGGTGACACTGATGATGCATGAGATGAAGATGGAGCACCGGTGGAATGAGATGGTGGGGAAAACCGGAGGTCCCGGAGAAAACCCGCCCCAACGCCTTGTTGTCCACCACAAATCTCACTTTGCAGAGAGAGAGTGAGAGAGAGAGAATGAGTATCCCTTGTATTGGCAACGTCGAAGCTAGATAAACCTAGCACTCCAAATCCTGATATTAATACACTTAAAGACATAGTTCTATTGACTCAGATTCAATTGTAGGATCCGCAAGTCCCGGGGTGGATGTCACTCCCTGCCCAGGGCGGCCGGGGGAAGGACAAACCCAAGTGACGATGACTCAGCGAAACGAAGGACAAGAGAGGCAACATTAATGTAGAGTGATAATATGTATTGTATAAATGTAGAAATCAAAAAAAAAGAAGAAGAAAAAATCAAATTATATGTGTAAATAAAATATAAATAAGTGTAATAAAATAAGTGTAAATAAAGTATATATATTTCCCACATGTACATTCCTCCTTACCTTCCTTTCCTAAGATTATTTTCAGGACCATCGGCGGCTTACCGAGGAGCTTCCAGACTCAGCGCCCTCTCCAGCTGAAGCCACAATAATGGTAAGGTACCCTTAAATTTTAATTAGCATGACACCGAAACCTCGCTCCTATGCATGAGCATGAATAACCACTACTAACTATAGGTCCAAGGTCAGGGCCTCGGCCATGGCCAGTACCTATTTCCCCACTCTGTCCGTATGCTCTCTTGCATGCGGGCGTCTTTCTAGTAATCACCCACTAACATCCGGGTTGCTTTGGCGGTACCGGACATCACTTACCACTTTTCATACCCATCACTTTAGTGTAGCTAGTGCATGGTAGGGGAGGCGATGTAGATCCCTTTCGGATGATCGCCACCGGGTGTGGTGGTGGCGGGGATACACCCACAAAAAATGTAGGATGAGAGCTGCAGTATGAGGCGGAAACCAGAGGTTTCCGATGCTATAAGCAAGTGAGGGAAAATACAACTATATTAACTAAGGAATGTGCCACATAGGCTAAACGCGTGAGAAAGGCGACAAGAGGGCAAAGTTCCTCTTTGGAATGCGAGGTCGGGAAATGTGATAAAAAGCCAGAATGTGTCTCCCCAGGACCTCAAGGGTCAAACCCCGGTGGGACAAAAACTGAACTGCTGCCTAGATATAGCAGGGGGTGAAAGACCAATCAGAGTAAATATAAGGAAAACAAACCTCCAATCAAAATTGATATACATCACGTGATACACGCAGAACACTCATGAAATAGAAAATAGGCGTGGACAGATATGATTGCCAAGTGTGCGTTAAGTGCGCATAGTGTGTAATCAGATGGGTATTTGTTTTTGTTCAGAACTTGATAGCCAGTTATCTATTTTAACCTTTTTAATGCTCGACTTGCGTAGTTATACGTATATTTTAGCCAGGATTTTATCGTTAATAACAGTTTTAGCCCAGTTTTTAGATCGTATTTAGAAGGCTTTGTTTTTAGGGGCCCTGATGACCGCGCTGTTGGGCGCCCTAAATCAGAGTCACCCCCCTTCACCAGACCAAAAAAGTCACGACACTTCATCATGAGGCGTTTCGGCGGATGAATGCGTAAAGTGAATGCTGAGTAAAACTAACAAATAGGTGCGGGAAAGTGAAACGTGGGCAACTTGAATGAAAGAGTGATACCGACGTCATGGCGAGCAAACGTGATAGGGAGCGATCTTATGATACAAATTTTCTATCAATAAACTGGTGAGAGAAGTCAACAAGGAAGCATAGTGTATTTCCACTTACACGTTGAACCCTGAGACAGAGTATACTTATGCTCACTCTTACCTACAATAGAGAACAACTCGCTAGTCCGTGCATAATCTGTCTTTCCCTGATTGCATCCTACATCAAAAGGATCCTGACCTCAACGCCTTTTTCCTGAACTAGGATTGCATCCACCGATTCCCGCCTCAAGTATCACAACCAGTGTAGGATCGCCTGGTTTAGTTAGGCCAAGATTAGTCAACATTGGTAATAGTGACATTAAATTAGCCTAAATAAATAAGTGAAACACAACAGGTAAAAATATGTAATCAGTGGTGCAGAAAATAATCTATACAAATTTCAATATTTAAAAGCCCTGTTATTACCGAAGGACATGGACTGTAATGCGTCTTCTAACTGTTTGATTTTATAAAAGAATTTACAGTGCCTGTATATTAGCACGTAAACATATTGAAGTAGTAAAAGAACTAACGAAACCTTTGACTAATTATTACAAATGCTAGGAGGGGAAACCACCCATTACAGCACTGAAAAGGAATATAAAATGACAATACCCGAGGATACTTATTTGCATGCAGTATATTTGGTCACGATTTAGCAAGGAAAGGCACATTAAAATGAAATACAATCTGATCTGCTTATATCTTCTTCTGTATAGCTTCTCTACGAGGTGTTTAAGGTAACTGGACACAGTTCTCTCTTATATTTAAAAAATAAAAAATAAAAAAAAATATCGTGTGCGCCTCTGAAGGCGAGATTTTTCGCCATATTTTCTAAATGGTAAAGGGAAGCATTCGACTTTAATCGTCTAGGGTACTCTACCGTTATTTCACAGATAATATAGGGACTGTTAAATGAAACTGATTAATCCTTCATTGTATTAAAAGGCTACCGAAAAAACCATCTAATTTAATTTCGTAATACTATCTTTTTAACATTTCATTCATAAACTGCCTTTATAGGAGGCTCATAGTAGTACTATTTCACGAGAGAAATTTCTGCCATGATGCGTGAACTAACCAATAGAAGAATAACAATACATTTTACCCTTTATATCGTACAAGAATACTTAGCAGGTTTTGGAAACTATATGATGATTATAAACTTCTGTAGATATCTCCGTCGAATCGGAATTCCCTTAGCTAGGCTTTATGATGGACTTAACTGCCTCTTCGTAACATTTCGCTACAACATATCAAGATATCATTCCACAACAAACCAGGCCAATTCGTACTTTATTGGTAACTTTATGGTTTATGAGCAAACATAAATATCAGCAATAAACCTAATATTTAGGGATATATTATTGCTTTTCTGCAGAGGAAGGCATAAAGTCGTCTATGGATGGAAGTAATATTGTTCATATACGCCATAAAAGACCAGCGATCTTGTTTTCATTACCATAATAAACGGATTCGGGGTCTTTATGTTTCCATCAAACATGGAGAGTAATGCAATGAAATAGGCTTAAGAGAGAAAATACATAGGTTTCCATTTATATGGTGAAAATTTAATGTATTAGTGTTAGATAAGCCCATAAAGTAACTAATTAAATTACCAGCTTTGGAGTTACAATGTAATACAGACAAGTAGGTCTAGTTCTTGTATTTGCAAATGCACTTCAACTACGCCTGATAGGATTGATTCCTTGATAACACTCATATTGTAAAAATGTTCAACGTTGTGAGGATACTAAGGAGAATAAAATATTTTGTTCTACGCCTACATTTGAACTCAATAATGCATTCCTGAATGTTAGAGAATGATATTACGTTCCCTACTGCCGGTCTATGGTAAATAGTGAAAAATATTATATTCCACACAAACATACACATATACTGACACTCTTGAATGGAAGAACAACGTTTTGAAAGAAGTATGTACGCGCAAGCGCGCGCTTACGTGTATATATGATTCGCATATAATGATATAAGGTAAAGGAATGGTGACATAATTAGAATACTTGATGTGAAATGTAATTAAATTTTTAGCTATAAATTAAATAGTAGGTCCGCGCAAGCGCGCGCTTGCGTGTATATATGATTCGCATATAATGATATAAGGTAAAGGAATGGTGACATAATTAGAATACTTGATATGAAAATAATTAAAATTTTAGCTACAAATTTAATAGTAACCCCTAAGAAAGGTGGTAGGCAGTGGTGACTCATGTGTGGTGACACACTGCTCTTGAATTGTCTGCCTCACGTTCAAGAGGTCCCGTGATCGAATCTCGGTCAGGGTGAGTTACCTGGATAAGGTTTTTTCCCCTAATCCTTCAAAACGAATGTCGGGTAACGTTGGAGGACGTAACTTACAAAAAAAAGGTACTGCTCTTGAAGCTTCTCTTCTGTTAAAAATGTCCCCACTCTCCAGCTATTCTCATTTCTTTCTAATAACTATTTACATTGCCTTCCCTTACTGAAATACACATTGGCTTAAGCCGTGTCTTTAGGAAATTCAAAGAAATAAAGTGTTTTAACAGCTGGTTTAATTGAACAAGTCCTTTCCCCCATCGTTCACTCCAAACAACTACGTCATAATATCCCTTAGGCCGGAAATGAGTTTCATTCTCGTCATTCAGGCGACAATTTTCTGAATATGAAGTTGAAATGGTCTCGAAACGTTGGATTTGTATTATATTAATACCGGCAGCAGTCGCCATGGAAGTCTACGCAACAAAAATGTATGTCTTAATTATTCATCCATAACAATAAATATGGACTCCTCGCCTTTCTCTGACATTTATTGAGACGTAACTTGAGCTCTTTAAGACTGACTTTTCTGCCTGCATTCTGTTCCGAATTTTTATATTTTGATATTTTGATACCCTCATAAATCTCAAAAAATGCTTTAACCTGCAATGAAGGCTTTTCAACCTAACATGGAGAATTCAGGAACAGTGAGATAATTTACGGTAACTTGTACAGAGTATTTGGGCTGTAATTTTGTTCCTGCAGCGCTTCTTCTGGTTACTCCAATTACTCTTATTATACATTCTCATTTGACTGTTGCCGAAACTTAACAAGAAAATACTACGGCCACGCCAATGAAGATGTTAAGGGAAACACCCAGATAACTTTCTATGCAACGAATCTGGCCATGGAAACCTACGCATTTTTAGAATTATCCTTGTTATAGGTTGTGTTGAAGTTTTGTCCTAGCTGAGATATTCTCGGCATCTCCTTCGGATGAAATATGCATTTCAAACGTAAATATTATAGTGTAATATTAACAATTTCTGTTCTTATATTGTACATAAGTTTGTTTATGATATGGTGCTAGTTCCTATAAGGTTTTCACGCGAATAGAAGTCATACGCAATATGATACAGAAAACAATGACTCAGTCATCATAAAACGGTTTTATGTCATTCAAGCAGTATGTGCTACCACAGATTGTCGTTGCAAACATCCGTATTCTCTTCCATTGACATATGAAGTGAAAGTTGCAGAAAAGTATTCTACTATTATCACATAATGGTATAAAATAATAAATAATAAATAAAATTAAAACAAATTCTAATCTCAACAGTGTTATTAGTAAATGCTGTTCTATTAGAATTTACGAATTCTACTACTCTATACACCAATTTTTACATAATGATATTGTATTAACTAAGGTTGTCTTTTCTTTAACGCCTTTTTATCTGTGAGGCAACTGACTATTGAAACTGAACTATCGTCTCGTATGTCAAGACTATTAAATGGGGATAAAGGTACCAACAAAAATCAAGAACAGTACAGTACAGCTTAACAGTCTATTTTGGAAAGTGTTCGAATGATGCCCTTATTTTGTCACTTTTCTCTCATCGCTTCTAAGGTTTAGAGGTTCCATTGCCCTAAACGTATAATGCAGACATCTAACATTCTCAAATTGGAACTGGGATACCAGGAACGTTTTCTTGAAATTAGTTAAATCTCTCTCCATAGCTGTTGGTTTTACGCATGCATGGTTACATAAAGAACAGGCGTTTCAGTACATTTCTACACAAAACATACCAAATGAACCATCATCGCGAAAAGAATAGAACAAACTATTTTTATTGCTTGAACTCAATGTAGCCACGAACGCAACGCACCATTCTATATTGGTTGTTTAACACAGATTTTGTTCAGAGCCCTCTTTTCAAGCTATTTACCTGCCGTAAATCTACGATACGGAACAAACGGATTTATTTACATTCCGAAAGAAGCCATGCTAAGAACATCTAGCCCGAAAAAAATCCATCGCGCTCACTGGAGCTTCAAAACTCGACCTGGGGTATCATAGGCTAGGATATTGTCCCTAGACCACCAATGCCTAAGGATTATTTTCATAAATGCCACACTATGTTAAAATCGACTTATGACACCTGTGGAAAGAACATGCGTTACCAATTGTGATTACAATTATCATTATACTCAGATGTAATATATGTGGAACACAAATTGTTTCGGTATTCTAATATTAAACCCATAAAATAATCAGCTGAAAGGTTTAGATATATATTCGCTACAAAAGACATTGTTTCTCACAAGAAGTTATTTGCTCGTTCTATATTATCTCGGTATACTCTTCTCCTACCGTCCATATTCACACAGTAAAACTCAATTAAATCGAAACTATACATATACAAACTATAAAAAAATTCTACACATTCTCCTCTGTACCATATTAAAAGTACATTGTAGGTAGAGCGATATGGGAAAGCCATACGATACGAATGTGATAAATCAGTATTCGTTATTACAGGCAACTTCATTGCTTTTGAACCAATTTCTTTTTTCTCCTATTCGGCAGTATAACTGAACACTATTTATTGCAGCTACTTTCTGAACCCACGCTTTTAAAATGCCTTAATTTCCTCCGTACTACAGGAAAGAGGCTTACTGTTTTATTCTGAATTCTAAGGTAAGATACAAGGAAACTAAAGGGATAGTTAAATGTTTATAAAGTTCTCCAAAAACTGAAAAAAGAAAGCGTCACACACATTGTGTGTTTTAAAAGATATTTCCAAAAGTCATCCGGATGTAGGAGGATTATATGGAAACTCCCATAAAAATAAGATTCACATTTCATTTTTCATGAAAATGTCTTAAAACACTTTTTAAATAAAATAATCGTTTTTTAGTAAATAATTTCTAAACATTTTTCAGGTAAATGATGAACTTGGGTTAAGCGGATTTTCTTGAAAATCTACGTGCCGCATACTTGGAAGGTGCTGAACCAAAAATACAAGCTTTGTTATTTAACATACATTTTGTATTTGAGATACGCTGTTCACAAAACACGGGCGCAGACACGCACGCACATACAGATCCCTTTATAATTGTTTTTTTTTTTTTTAATTCGGGGGACCACATTCCACTGAAATCTCAGATTATAATTTTTATAAGGAATGCAATATTTTCCCAGTTTACTGAAGCAGAGGAAGTAACAATAGCTATGGTTGTCCACTATGGTTATCCGCAACAATTTGCCAGTCTAAAAAAATGAATCTATTCTCTAAAAACTGCATACTCTAACAGAGAGAGAAGTTCTATTCGGTGTACAATGCTTTGTATTATCGAAGATACACACGATAATTCAGGCCTGGAAAATACCTCTCGTCACTGTGAGCAGAAGTTCGTTCATTGCACTGGACTTGTCCCGGTGCGTGTGGCAAATGCTTTAACACACGAAGGGATGTCTGTTTACCCGAAAGACGGGGGACATGGCTGGCTGCTTTGCTTGAGCTACAGCTACAGATGTTTACTCACAAAGAATCTTATTCATCATTCAAATGAATAATTACCCAACCTTCCGTTGTTCGCTAGGCCAGCTAGGCGTGTGTAATACACATAAGTATCGGGAACTACTTCCCTCCCAGACACCAATTCAGTCCGAAGAGCTCCTCTTCGAAGCCCTCACTAGGTTTGGAGCCCCATTCCACACCATGTTTCCTAAATTAGGGAGGCGCTTAAGCACAACAGACAGCTTACATCCCATCAAACATTCCTTTGAAGTTCCGCGAATATATCTGCATCAAAATATGAACTATTTCCAAGAATTTGTATAGCAATCAGGATGAATGAAATGTGTGGAAGCTGAAGCCAGTTGTTTTGAAACCTTCCTGTAGTTGATACTACAGTCTTCTCTTTCTCTCACATCTATTCTATCCGTATGACTACGTCCAGGTCCGTACTTCAGAATTTCTAGTAAGTAAACATAGCGTTTGTAGATCTACTATATCATGAACCCAATTCGCTTACTAATTTATTTATTTATTTACAGCTGATATTATCTTGCACCAGTCCCACAGATTGAGCACTTCTCATACCTCTGGTGATGCCAAAGTATAGCACATGTATACAACATGAAATATTATACTTTGCCTTTTCTAATTAAGCTATGCTAATGTGGTTCACCCCCAGCCCCCGCAGTTTACTTCATGTTCAAGGTTAACCCACAAATCTAAGCATTAAGCTCAGGAAAAGATTAAATGAGGTTGAACTGCCATTGGAATTTCAGAAGTGGTCTTGTAGGTTGCAAAGCAAACCCGTCTCCTATGTTGTTGGCATTTTTTGTTGTTGTAATTTTACGCCCTCCAACGTTAAGAGATATTGGACGTTGAATGAAATGGGTGAAGTGATGCTCAAATGAGCCCGGGGTGCATAGAGCTTAGAGTTACCCGACATTCGTCTTTCAAGATAAGGAAAAAAACCTTATCCAGGTAACTCAACCTGACCGAGATTCGTACTCGGGATCACCTGAACGTGAGACAGACACGCTACCATCTACGCTACCTAGACGGGCTTTGCAGTCTTTCTACTAGCATAGATTTCCGACTGTAGAGAACTTGGAGCTAAATGTGCTATGAACTTTGTACAAACATGGTTCCCCTTTTTACTGCTTCTTTATAGGATTAGGTATTATCAGCTGTTCTAATTTTTAATAGAATCATCCCCCTTAAATCCTACTTTTACGTGGACCAATAAAATTTCTCATTGTTGACTAAGTTCCTCAATTTTATCATTGCGTTTTATTTTTCATTTTATTTTGCCATATTTATATTTTAACAGAAAACCTATTAAAACGTGATTCAGTCTCATTTATTTTGTCAGCTCTAGTACATACTTTTCATTAGTTTTCGAAACTACTCGATCTCTCCAAGGGTATTTCTTTTGGGAGGGGAATCTATGTTTCAACGCATCTATGCCTAAATACGCATATCATCATTTTTCACAACCTCATTTGTGTTTCTCTCCCCTCTTAATTGTCTTCATTTGTTCCCCCAAAGTTTTGAAATTTATTAACTTTAATTTACATTTATCACATGCTATGTACTGGACACCAATTAGATTAATAAAGTTGATCTTTTAGAAAAATGTGGATTTTATCGATAACCTAAACAATACCAAGATACGAAAACAGTCCTGAGTGTCATGCCTATTGTGTGTGCAGCTGTTTATCTTTAATAAAATTCGTCTTTAATACATACAATCATGAAAACGAATATACAATTGAAATACTTGCCGTTTGGAAGAGGTTTAACAAGTATAAACTAAATATTTGAAGACTAAAGTTTCAAATTTTGATATGGCCATTGTTGTTTTCTCCATAAAGTTTTATTCTAGGTATATTATGTAACAGAACTGCCAGGAATTTCTTTTGTTTCCAGTCCGAAAGTCGACAATCTGTAACTCGTGGTGTTAGCTTTGTGAAATGTGCATTAAACATAAATAACAACTGTTTACTTTTGGATTACAATAGTTGTGCTAATGCAACGGCCTTATTTCATTGCATTTATTTATTCATTCCCAGATCAGGCAGGATGATATGCTTTTCCAGCGCAAATAATAATGCGACTTTATCACACAGTAGTAATGACGTCAGGGGACCTTAATCCGGACTCTGTACTAGGTAGGTAATGAGTGACGCTTGCTGGCTTCCAGTTATATGGTTTCCGAACATGGAACTCTTCACCCATTGCTTGTTCGGGTCCAAATGACCTAGCTGTCGACGGGCTCACACTCATTTACCCCTCCATTGCTTGGTCGGCCAACCCATTAACTCTCTACCTCACGCAAAATAACTTCCTAATTCTGTTGGACTTAAAATTCAGACCTAGCACAATGTTCGACACAGAATGGATTGGCGACTACGTAGTAAACATCTAATGTGCTGTATTCATATATATTTCTCGGATAGGAAGATTCCAGGTAAAGCTTCATTTCACATTTGCTGTGTACAAAAAGATGGTACAAGAATGGTAATTAAATAGTTTAAAATATGCTAGGCTTACAGTGAATAGTGATAGCCCTTCAAAAATGATAAAAATTAAAACCAATAGAACGTATACTTTGGAGATAAGACTGCAAAAGCGTTCTTTTAAGTAAGTTATGCGTTTTAAGGAGCCCTACTAGTGGTGTATGGTATTTTTGGTTATACCTTGTCGTTTAACACTCATCTCAAATGACACAGAATTCATTCAGAATCAGGAGCCTTCTAAAACTATTTACAGAAAGCTGTAAATATTGTAAATACTTTTATATAAATAAAATGTATTATTAACGATTGGGTATTTTTCGGAAATCATCCCTCATTCTAGAAAGATGCTGAATTTAAATACTAAATTTGGCATTTATACTTTTTATTTTTAAGTTTATGCTGTTCACAGACGATGAACCTGAAAATTTATATATATACATTCTCACAAATGGACCTCTTATATTATGTACAGTTAATTTAAATTTTATTATAGTTGTACGTTATTTACAAGCAAGTGTAGAGAAGAGAGGCACTAGTCTTGCGTACTGACTGCGAATGACCGACAGCGCTTTGGGAAGAGGGGGTCGCAATGAATTTCTGTCCCCACCTATTTTGCAGTAAAATCACAATAAATAAATAATGAAATAAACAAACAAATAAATAAATAAACAAGTAAATGAATAAATATATAAATAGATAGATACATAGATAAATAAATAGGTATATAAATAAATTAAATAAACAAAAACAAATCGATAAATAAATCAATAAATATGTGGGTGTTGAAGTTAAAACACCATTTGTCAGGAATGGGACCAGATAGGCACTTCCGGATTTTTTTATCATGTGGACTCTTTGTAAATGAGTGACAGAGTTGGCAGCACTGTACAGGGCATAGAACTCCAACGGCAACGACGAGAGTTATGACTGTTTGTGATGCTTAAAATTGCGACGTTTTCACTGCAAGAACAGCGTGTAAAGTCGTTGAATAATGAGTAATGTGAATGCATACAGTTAAACAATTGATGCTTTAAGTTCCAATAACATTCGGTATTTAAAAATAAATGTGCGACTTTTACGGATAAAGGACAAGTGAATGAAACTGTTAGAGTATTGGGCTTTTATTTAGTTTATATATAATGTGTAAATTTCTTTCCTTTTTATTTAAATCTGATTCAGTTGTGCAGTTCTCTTTCACATGTATGCTCATACCGGGACACGCTAAGGTTGGCTTTCAATAATTTTTAAAGTGAAACATACTCGCATTCCCTCTTATATGCATTCTGTGAAGGACAAGCAAGAATTTTGATTTAAGAAAAATTAATTACTCATAGTAGAAATTCGGTTGAAGCTATAGAATTAGCAAGTTTAGATTTATTACATTAATAAGTACTAGAAATTAGACTCATCGTCTAAAACGTCCTTTGCATGTAAGAACATAAGAAAAGGAATTAGCGTAGATCATAATTTAAGTACACACGAGCGCCATTTTGGGAATTGAAGGCAGCGTGTTTGCGTCACATTTCTTGAGTTCGAATCTCGCTTAGGAGGAATCACCAGGATGAAGTGTTTTTCGGGGTTTTCCCTTACCCTGAGAAGAAACCCCGATTAATTTAGTTCTCTGGAAAGCGACTTCATTTGAATGCCACTTCATTTATTCATCATCCGATTGGACGTACAGGTTGAAGGGCATCAAACTTTAAGAAAAGAGGAGAATTAGATATAACATAAAGAGATAGCTTCATTTGACCTATGCTTAACATTCCCACGAATTAATCCACAACAGTCACTATGATATGTTATAATCCTTCCAACCCAAAAATAAGGCTCTAAAACGTGTATATAAATCTCAAAGGTTAAACCGAAAATTTCAAAGCCACAGCCGGGATTTGAACCACGGATCTCCCAGATCTTCTGGGATTTAAGTACCTATAGCATAGTTAGTCATCACAAAAAGGTGCGTATCTCATTCTATATCTGAACCGCTAGTGGTTTACCGGGAAACACACGAGTCAGTTACAGAATTTAATCTCATGTCGGCATGTTGGCCATAGTAGCTCGATGGTTAAGACCAACCTCACGTAAACCGTGAGATCCATAGTTCAAATCTCGGCCGCGGCATTGAATTTTTCAGTTGGACTTATCTATACATAACCTTAGCCTGTACACGGCTAGTGTGAAAGAACAACTTCCGTCAATTAACTTAACAATAAGAGCCTCAGCAACTTTAATATTCCAAAAGTTTATTAAATATTAATACTAAATCAATAGTATTTGCTTTAAACTATTTATATAATATTTACTCCTTATTCACGTTACGTCATTCACAATACGTTGATATATTATTTTTATAGATATTTTAGTAAAATCCTTTCTGAAATTTAAAATTAGAGGATACCTCTTTATAATGGAGGTGATGCTGTTTTCTGTAAACTTTATCCATCCCTGTGATTCTTTCGAAGTATTTGTTACGTTGACGGTCTGTCATTCAACTTTGTTTGTCACACAAAGTTGCCGCAAACTTTCACAAAACATAAAAGAATATGAAAGAAAGGCAAGTCCTTTGGTATGGATTTCCACGCTTCACGTTGTCAGACGTACATCATTCTGCACGTGTGCTGTGTACCGTCATACAGGTGACAGGTGTTAACATGTTGGCTCGTGTTAATTTTCTTATAATTAGTTGTCAGGCAGTCGTTATTTGTCTTTACTGATGAAACTTGCCTCAAAATAGATACGTTCGGACATCCAGCTTCAAAGAAGTTTCAATTTAAAGTTGCCGTACTCCATAGATTTCACAATTTTATTTACGTTCATGAATCCTTATATTGTATCAGTGATAACCATGGAACGTAATAAATCTAACGTTGAAGTTGAATAAGGATACTTCTTCTTGGGGTCCCAATAATAATGTAATGTGTAGTGTTCAACGCCCGCTTTTACTACGCTTTTACACTGATGATACATGAGATGAAGATAGAGCACCGGTGGAATGAGATGGCGGGGGAAACCGGAGATCGCGGAGAAAACCCGCCCCAGCGCCGTGTTGTCCACCAAAAATCTCACTCTGCGGTCGCCTGGGATCGAACCCGGGCCGCCTTGGTGAGAGCCAAGGGGTCTAACCATTGAGCCACGGCGCGGCCTTTGGGATTCCATTGCAAAGGGTTGTACTGCTTATGTAGCCCAAATTATATGATAGAATGGTAAACTGTATTTGGATAGTTCGCGAGAAAACACCAATTGGAAAGACGTCTTTCTAAAACTATTTTAAATACTTACCCATTTTAGCAAAATTGAAAAGGAATTCTAGATGCCAACTAAAACTACCTGAAAAATAGCAATTTTGCATTTTATATGGGGAGAATAAAAAATTAGCATTATTAGATTTGCAGTAACACCGTACTAAATGACGTTGCCTTATTTTGTACAAATTTCAGGCACCCTTTCTTGACCAATAGAGCTCAAAAAACCAATCATAAACTTATCTCGTGTATGAAAAGTCCTAGGAACTATGGTACTCTGATAAATGTTCCAGATAATGAAAGCATGACGTGAGGAGTTGCATTACTATTTCCACGCAACTTCATTTTAATGGCCTATGCAGAGTTTTAAAAACGAGTTAAAACATCCTTCAAATATTTAACTTGAGTCAGGATAACGATGGAGTTGGTTGTGGTGACATTTTGCCAGGTAAAACTTGCTCGTGGGCATGTTAGATCCTTCTCTTCGTAGCGGGAACACTCACGTCACACCCAGGGAGTCAAGCCACAAAACAAACTATTCTCAGAAGAACCAACAGCTAAGTCTTACCCTCAAAGAGGAAGCCAGGTAAACTTTGCTGACTGAAACAACAGTCTCGCAGTCAGTTGAACGCTCCTTATACAGGGCGTACAAATGTGTTACAAGCTTAGGTGATATTTAAGTAGGCACTATTCACATATTTTGTTTATAAGACATTGTCCGGAAGCTCTGTTAATGCACTAGAGCCTGCGTAATGGGAAGGGCTGTTGAACTTTAGGTAGATCCCACTAGACGCGCCTCCATTATTATTTAAAGACCTTATGTAAAAAAACTGAAGTTGCTGACACTGAAGTAAACTAAATATTAAGAATAACGAAACACTATTGTAACACAACTTCACTATACTTATCTTTTTTAAAATCCTTGGGTCCGGTTTCAAAGCAACATCTGCTTTATTTTCAACCTGTCAACCTGTCAACCTGTCAATGGCCTTGACCACCTCTGGAGTTTGAAGAATAGCTCCCTAACTTACTTCCATCTACCGGAGACAACACAAACTCATTTATGACATCTAGTGGTGGGATATCAAAATTCATCACGCGATCTTTATGTTTCAAAATAAATATTTTCTCCCAAACCATTAAATCTATCGGTTCGTTCAATTGTTTTAACAATTTAACTTCTGGGTTTAATTCATGTTTAGATGACCAAAACTGATCAGCCACTGCCGATTTATCTGTCTTTATATTTTATATTTCGTAAATGTTCCTTCGCTCTGGTTACAAATTACAAATTACGTTTGATCCTATCAATATAAACATTATCGCACTCTAAGCAACTAACTTTATAAATACTGGACTTTCTGCTGTCTGAAATTTTATCTTTTTTAGAAAACTGTAGTAAATTTTTATGCTGTATTTATTTTGTGGTGCTAGGACTATGCCCATTTCTTTGAAAAAAATTTTGGAATTTTTTATTTGCCCATTGATGATAAGTAAATTTTTTGAAAATATAATCATTTTTTACTTTTTTAAGAGTGGAAACATAATTTAGATTCTTTTTATATTTAAATTTTTCTAATCTTTTGTGTATAAAATCTTTATCAAAGCCATTAAAGCAGTGTTAATAATATATTTGTATTCCGTATTAAATTCTTCCTTGTTTAGAGATATGTTTATCTACCTGTAAATCCAACTATTAAAACCAGCAAGTTTGTGTTACAAAGGGTTGAAACTTATTTTTATGTAGTTATCAGTGAGAGTAGAATTCCTATAAATACTAAAATGTAATTTATTGTTATTGTTATTTTTATTATCAGGATCTAAATCCAGGAAGGGGAGGTAACCATCGTTTTCAATTTCTTTTGTGAACTTTATAGCTTTATCCTGCAAATTTAGAAGTTTTAAAGCATCACCTACACGTCTCTCAGGAATATGGCAAAAATATCCTCCACGTATCTATACCATATTTAAAAAATTGATGGAAAAGCTTTAGTGACTTTATTTCAAATAAAAAAAAACCTTCATAAATAGATCACCAAGAAAGGGTGAAAGAGGACTACTCATAGTTATTCCAGAAATTTGTTGGAAAAAATTTCCATTTAAAGTAAAGAAATTTTGGTCTAAACACAGATTAGTAAGATTCATAAAGTCATCTACTGACTCATTATTCAAATCTATAGAGTTCAACCATTTTCTTATAAACCTTTGACGTTTTTCTCTGGGAATACTGGGTAATAGAGAAGTTAAATCAAATGAAGGTGAAGTAAAGACCTAAGAAGTCTGGGCTGGCAGAACATTGTTTTGATAACGACAATAGAGCCAATTTTCGGGAGACGACCATCTTGGCAAAATGCAACAGGAGCGGAGAATTGAGGAGTTCTTGGCGAATTTCTCTGAAAGGAGCACGCTTAATCGTGATGCTGGACTTCAGTTCAGCTCCTCTTGGAAACCGGCCTTTAAAATGGAAATCCGTCGAATTAAGAAGAAAGGATCAATACAGCTTGATAATTAAGAAGTTACGTTTCTTTGACCAATTTTCAATACTCATGCCATCTCCTCAGCTGGCATTTAATTTACTGAAAACAGTATTTTGTTCAGTAATGCGAATTTTGATAGTGTTTTTAGTCATGTTATATCCAGTATTTCATTTGTGGTTATAACATTTTATAAATATCCTGCTGATGGGAGAGATGCACACTCCCGAAACGTTGATAGCTAATCATCTTTTCATCTGGCTCGCTGCCCGAGAAGAAAGTTAGCGCAGTCGTCGCCAGGAAAGCTTCAGGTTTTAAAATTCAATTTGTCTACTGTCTAAAACTTATTGTACGATTGTCAATGCTTTAAAGTCAACTACCTTGCATTCTTGGAAACGGCATTAAATTGTTTTCCCTATCAGTGCATTCAGGGTTAATGCTCAGTGGAAATAGTTTTGCACTCCGTTTGTATGACGGAATGGCGTTAGCTTGTATCACTAGAGACGATGAATTAAATGTGTAATTTGGTCATAGTCCATTGTGCTCAGATTTTTCACACGATTGTGTTAGAGGCATCGAGACAACTCAACCTAAGCAAATTCGAACACAGGACATTTAGGATGGAAGGCAACAACTGTACTCCCATGTTCGGAGATGGTCCTTAGTTTATACGCTTGTGTCATTTAGTTCCCATATACGATGGGGTACCCAAAAGAAACCGGATTCCGAGGGCATTGCCACTCGTAGAGTAATGCAGGGTTCTCACGCTAGATGGTGTTAGTAGAGACCTTCATGAAAGGTGCAGACACCAAGCTGTGCAGACGGCGTCAGTGTAGAGCTGAACGTGCAAGTGTGGTATTGTGTTTCTCTGACTGTTGGAGGGTTACCTCTGTGAAGTCGTTATGGCAACTTTAAAAGAACAAAGATTGCGTGTGAAATTTTGTTTGCTGCTTAAAAAACACTACAACCCAAACACACAAAATGCTTCAGGAAGCTTTCAGGAGGACGCTATGGACACACACAGGTTTTCGAGTGGTTTGGGTGCTTTAAACGTAGTGAGATATGTGTTGAAGCCCAAGCTCGTTATCGACGCCCTTCAACATCGCGAAATGAGAAGAACATTGAAAAGGTCCACCAAAATATCAACGAGGATCGTCGCCAAACGATCGACCAAATTTCAGCAGCGACTGGAATCAGTTGGAGCTCGTGCTAGCGGATTTTGAGGGAGGATTTGCACATGAGACGTGTTGCTGCTAAATTTGTTCCGCGCCTTCTCACACAGGAGCACAAAACCATCCGCATGAATGTGTGTCAGGACTTGAAAACAGAGATTGCACGTGATCCAAACTTCTTGAACAAAGTCATTATAGGGGATGAGAGTTGGTGTTACGGGTATAACCCAGAAACCAAGCAAGCGTCAAACCAGTTGAGGACTCCCAACTCTCCCAGACCAAAAAAATCAAGGTAAGTGAGATCAGATGTGATGACGATGATCATTGTCTGTTTTGATTATCGTGGAATTGTGCATCGGGAATTCGTACCCCCTGGCCAGACTGTTAACCAGCACTTTTACTTATATGTTTTAAGGCGTCTGCGAGAGGATGTGAGGAGGAAACGCCCGGAACTTTGGCGAACAGGTGACTGGTTTTTGGATCACAACACTCCAGCACGCAAGGCCTTACGAGTGACACACTATTTGGCATCTCAGAGGTGGTCTGTCGTTCCCTACGCTCCGTATTCACCAGACCTAGCCCCGTGCGACTTTTTCCTATTTCCACGAATGAAAAAACGCTAAAAGGGGAGCGTTATGACGATGTGGAGGCGGTAAAAACAGCTTCGCAAAGAACATTGGACAATATCAAACTTGAAGGGTTCCAAACATGCTTCCAACAGTGGCAAAAGAGACCTGACAAGTGCATCGCATGCAATGGAGAGTATTTTGAAGGTGACTGAAGTAATTTTGTAAAATGGTTCATCAATAAAGATTTTATGACAACAATCCCGTTTCTTTTGGCTCCCCCCTCGTATATTATAGTGTTTATTTTAAAGGAAGAAGCACGTAAAACACAAATGCTTTTGCTCCCAATATAACATTTTCTAAATTCGTGGAACAAAGGTACACAAGTTTACGGTAAAAAGCTCTAATTAATCTTGGTAATGTGTCTTTTAAGACGACTAATTATATGTTAGGCACGGATATCGACTTGGGCATAGCTAGCGTTTCTCTTGGTATAGGCTTCTAACAGCTCAGCTTAGGGCTATAAATCTGTTCCCTCTACGCAATTATATTTATCAAGCTTATCGTTAACGTTAATGAGACTGGATGGTGAATCTAATAAAATTACGCCTCAATTTCCAACTCCCACCAACGGTTTATTACCAACCAAGCCAGAAGTTACAGCCAAGAAAGTAATCAACACGAAGTGGAATTCGACCACGCACTGGGCGTTGCAAGGACGTAAAACTTTTCCTTAGCATGACAATTCTGTGCTTTTATAATACTAACACAAATTATGAATAGCATTGCATAAAGGAGAATACTATACCAAGTCGCTGCAATTTTAACAATACAAGGTTTATCAACTGTTATCTTATACTGATAAACCAGTGGAATACGGGTGAAATCATCCACAGAAAATTGAAGCTCGAGTGGATTCAACTGACAGTATATACTCTTTCATTTGACAAATAAGACGTTACGAATCGACGCTTTTCAGCCAATCATAGCTGCTTATTCAACATTTTATCCCCTCCCTGGAATTTCTTTGTCATTGCAAGTTACTTTTCCGCATAGATATTCAAAGTTAGCTTCACCCAAATAGCACGAAATCAAGGAAAAATCATGTTGCAGTAATTAAATTAATAATTTTAAGTTAATATTTTATTCAGTGCGTAACCTTCTGCGGCCGGTGGCCATTGTAACTAGGTATTCCGGGTAGGACCTAGTTATAATATTTTATTTATTATTTTTTGTAATCTTCCCTTTCTTTTGAAGTGAGATAATCAGTTAAATAATATCCCAGTTTTGAGCTCTCGAGATGAGCAAGGAGCTCTGGTGGACAATTTCTCAATTATAAACAATTAGATTAGCCAATGAGCTTAGATTAGTGTCGCTCCTATCCGTTTAAATATATACCATGTACATAGGTTGGGCAGAGCACGCGCAACTACTGCGGTGGTCACAAACGTAATGTTATATGTACTGAGTAACTAGCATGCGCGGAAATAAACGGTGATGCCGAATTTCTGTCTGCTTTTTTCAAACAGCCCACCCAATGACATGAGCTACGGTAAAGGATTTACTGTTTTATTCCTACATTACTTAGGACCATTTATAATGGAATAATAACAAACATATTGTAACTTTGTGGGTTCGCAGAATTTAAAGTCAGAGTTGCAGATTTTCCAAATGTTCTCTATTTCCGTAGAAATACGGTGTTCAATTCTCACTTAACAACATTACGTCACATACACAGTCTACCAAGGTCGATGACAATAACAAACAGCGTTCTGAATTCATCACCTCTCGTAAGAACACTCTACAGCTGTTTACTGCTACTGTCCTCTTGTACAGTCGTCGCCTTCTTAAATACTTCATTGATAAATTCTAGATATTTCGGGAATAATAAAGAAACTGAATAGTCTATCACCTTCCAGAAGCGTAACATAATCTATGCCGGCAACCCCTTTATCTCAGCTATCTTTATTTGCCGGCTCTTTGTGTACACTAGCCACGCTATCGTAGATAACGGCTTCGCGACAATATTAACAGGCGCAACATGCTAAGGGGTTAAATTCAATAATTGCACAAAGATTTCGGGTATATAATTCTATTGCATTATACGTATGCAAAATTTACAATAGGATACGGTAAAGGCAACAGGATAAGACGCATAGTAAAATAAATATAAAAACTTTTTAAACACATAGTTGTTTCATTGCATCATTACGAATATTCCACTAGATGGCAACGGTATGCAATCAGCTGATCACTTGACCTCTATGGCCCATTACTTGCCTTGAAGGCGATTACTTCTTGATTCAGATTCACTCAAAATTCTACGCTATTTTACCCAAACATAGAGGTGACCTTGTTAGGTCATTGGGAGATTATGACCCCACTGGAAGCCGTTCTAGGCTGTTCTTCCGGGTACCCCGTATGGCTTTGTGGGCATCCAAGATAACCCAGGAGCATATCCTAACAGCAGCTAAAGCTCAGCTCCACATAATTCTTCTAAGCTGTTTGGCATCTAATTTTTTCAACCTAATTACAAATTTTAAAATTAGAACAGCAGGGTGCAAGGTCTTGCATCCATTCCCACAAACTGAGGTACATAGCATTCGTAGCCTCGAAACCTACAGCCAATCCTACAAAATCCCTAAAAGAAGAACCTTACCTGCGGTAAAACCCTTAACGGGTGGGCACGCCGCAAAAGCTTCTGGCTTTATACAGCCAACCAGCACCTCGGTCGGTCGGTCGGTCGGTCGGATTTACTTTCATCAAAGCAGAAAAGACTATGCATAAGGTCAATTGAATTTTATGGACAATTATTTAAAACTAAAATTAGGGAAGATTAAAATTGGCAATGATTTGTAGACACATATAATTCCTGCAGTATTATTGGCGGAAGTAGCAAGACATAATAAGGATTAACTAATGCAGACAATATGTCATGAATAAATAAATATTACTATCACCATTCCTACTGCAGCAATACACCTCTTAAAACTAAATTACGTACATCTCACTGCACATGACATTTAGTCGAAATATCGCCTGATGAAATTGAACGAAGTGGTTTACTTTAATAAAATCAGCGTTGCTTCTACCCATTTGTCGTTACGATACTCAGATTTACACAACGTTAGTTGTATACGCACATCCAGATATAGTTGTAATGGCTCTGCTTCGATTTAGTTTTCAATAATAATTTCTTATAATGGTTAATATGGTGGGCGTTACATAATTCTGCAATGCAGCCATCATTTACTGAAAATATTATATTTTTCTTTCTGCAGTCCTGATGACATTTGGTTTTAAATTCCAAGGAAAAGTTATGCATTAAATTTATTGCTAAAATATTTTTTAGCTGTTTAATCATTAATGTTAGTAATCCATTAATTTGAAACGACAGATTTTAAACGTTTCTTTATCTCCATGTAGTATGTTGAGTTGTCGCTCAGAAGTTATTCAATATATTACTATGAGGGCTGTTCAATGAAGAAAGATCACAGTTTTTTTGACAACGTACCCATCCTCATAATTTTGATGGCTCTTCTCAAAATAGTCCTCCCTGAATGCGAAGTACTTATCCCAGCGTTTCTGCCAGTCTTTAAAGACATGCTGGAAACCATTTTTGAGAGATCCTTCAAAATCGCCTCCGCAGCCTTTACCACTGCTTCTGATGATGGATAATGCCTAACACGAAGGCGTTTCTTCAAATTAGGGAGTAGAAAAAAGTCACATGGGGCTAAATACGGACTATAGGGAGGGTGAGTCAGGTACTTCACGTTGATTGTTGCAAGATATTCAGCAACAGCATTGGCAATATGTGGCCGCGCATTATCGTGGTACAGCGTCCAGCCTGCATCAGGGAAATGTGGTCATTTGCGCCTGATATGGACTTTCAATGTTTTCAGGACATCCCTGTAGAATTGTCCAGTTACTGATGTGTGTGTAGGTACAACATGCTGATAAATCATTCCACGAATATCAAAGAATGAGAGGACCATAACTTTCCCAGCACAGGCAACCACTTTTGCTATTTTGGGGGTTCGTGATGCAGATTTCCATACTGAGCTTTGCTATTTGCTCTCAGTATCAAAATGAGTAGCCAAGTTCCATCAACAATGATTACGTTTGAAAGAAACGCCGCACCTTCCTCTAACATAAACTGCATGTTACCTCCATTGCAGCGGTAGGCGATATTGAACATGTCTGATTTGCCTGGTTCTCACAGGTGGGAACCAGGAGTACCAACAACGAAACTACCACGGCGTGTTTGTTTCACATTAAGTTAACAGAATGTAAAGATATTGAATTTTAGTGCGAAAAATTATGGCCGTAAAAGACTAATCATTCTTTATTGTACAGCCCTCGCTATGAAACTTAACACATAAAATACTATAACATAATTTCCAAAGCGGGAAATTAATTAATACTAAAAATCTAAGATACACTTAACGGAGACTCAACACATGGAGATTTCTGTATATAAAAAAGTAAGAAATTATGTAGTACTTACTTCTAACCAGAAGACTTGGGACAGATCAGGATCAACACATAATGAGCGTAAGACAACTTACCTGAAACAAAAACAAGCACAATATAAGTAAAGAAAATTAAGTGTTATTTCGTATATTTTATCAATTTCAGTAAATGTAGTCTGTTATGGCAAAGCACTTTCACATAGTCGTTTACATAACTGAACTCTTTGTCCCTTCAAAGCTCTCATATGAGAATGGTACAGAAGGTCACCAATCCGTTAAAACGGTGCAGAGGAAAGATCTCGTGGACAATATGCATCTTAATATGACCTTTTGATATCTACCCAGAAGGAGAGGGCAAGTGAATCCTGCCCAAAGAGGATATTAACAAGCAGACGAGACAAACACTGAATGCCAAGCACTTGATCATTTTTTTGATAAAAAATTTTCCTCATTACAGGACATTTTCATCAATATGGCTCGGACTCCGATTCGCTTCGTTAGGAAATCAAAGGGCTGTAAAGGGCCCCCTTCAATCATATTTAAGCCTTATTCCACCAATGTTAAGCGGGCTAATTCCATAACCCATTATCTCAAATTATTTAGGGTTTCAGACTCAAGTTTAATGGACACATACGCAATCCTAATTCACTGACCTACTATTTATTATAGAATATGTTTATTAAGGAAGGCAGAACCCTTTTGATTATATATTTTCACGCTCTAAACTATATATGTAACTACAGTAAGTAGAGGAAATATTGCATATCTGTGACATCACTATAAATCGTATTCACAAAATGGTATGTATGTATGTATGTATGTATGTATGTATGTATGTATGTATGAATGCCTAAGTTGAGAAAATCTCTCGTTTCTAAACTTCTTTCCATGTAATTTAATTTTTTTTAAATGGCCGGAACGATTTTGATTAAAACACTATTTAAAAATATTTTCATGTCACATGAACTTGAATTTTTTGGAAATGGCCTTTGAAATCATATATATTATGATTTACGTTGGCATTACTAATAATTGCGTAAATAAGACAAATTATTACTGCACAAAAAATATAGAATTCGTAAAGTTATATAATTTATGTGAAGTATAATTTTTTGTTGTTACCATTTTGTAGATATTAGCTGTTAAACGATGAATTTTCAAATATTTATGCTTTTCTCAAATGCGAAACCGTTATTTTTTTTCACGTAAGGGATTCAAAGTCCTCACATAATTCTTCAAAGGCTTCAGTAGTACTTAAGGCAATTCCTATTGCACCTACAGAAAATATGTCATAAAGGTGTTCCTGCAGTCTAAACTAGTATAAATAAATAGAATAATAAGCGTTAACAAGAAGCTTGTATGAGAGTGAGTTAAGAAATGAGTGCCACATTACAAAAATTTACTAAAATTTATCAGAAACCTTTAAAAAAATAATCATAATATTAAAAACTAAGTGGATTGTAGAAGACTTTTCATAGAACGCTACTCATACAAAA
Organism: Mantis religiosa; assembly: GCA_030765055.1. NCBI lineage: Eukaryota > Metazoa > Arthropoda > Insecta > Mantodea > Mantidae > Mantis > Mantis religiosa. The sequence goes on from CM060955.1 coordinate 38,049,203, forward strand.
CTAGTAAAAAAATAAAAAAAATAAAATCTTAAAAGCACTTGCACTTTATTTAATTAGAAATTGTGCCAATTTCTGAAATGTTTTCACAAAAAGGTGGAGCAAAATGTATATTGCAGCTTTAAAAAATATTGAAAGACCAAATTTTACTTTTCCTTTTTTTATGTGAAGTGGGCGGCATTCACAATAAAAATGGAAATACAATGCATTTGTGAATATATATTTAAAATGCACGTAATAATCAGACATCGGATCGCATACACCTTAGCAATCATTGTACGTACACAGGTACTATACAAGGCCAAGCGAGATATCAACAACCTCCGTGTCAACAAGTATACCCATGTGCTGTGTGTACACTCTGGTACAGATGCAAAATGTAATCTACGTTACAATATGCCATCCTGATTGCTTTCGATGTAGAACTACAGTGAATAATCATGTACATTCGTAAATTGTCGAATGTTAATTTTCTGCGCCCATAATAAAAATATTGGGAGAAGTTCGTTCAAAGTCACAGGAAGTTCATGGTGCACATGAGTGGTACAAATCATTTTCATGTGTTTGTCCAAGACTTAGTTTATTTCTTATATTACGTAGCACTGAAAATCCAGCATTTTTGTGCAGAATACTGTTGCGTGTATAGGCTGAGCTAGATTTGGAAATTTCGGTATTCTGTAACATGTATTGATTCTAACAGAAATATATGTCAAACGTAAATTCCGCTGACTGGCAGTCTGTTGGCATAAGGAAATTATCCACATGTGACCCAGACTGATTCTGCTGACCAGAAGAAATAATAGGTCAGTACAGGCTTAAACATTCTCTCAATAACGCAAACGGTATGATGCAAAATTAATAGTTAGTGGGAATCGCTGAATTGACTTTTTGTAGAACCCCTATTTAAGCCTGGTAGAGTTAGCCCTCGGTGTGAAAACGTCGCAGGGATGTCAGAGGAGACTCTATGTCGGTCCCTGTGAGAGGTAACAGAAGTTTATCTGACAGTGTTTCTAGGAATACCATAACCCCCGCCGGACTCAGCAGATTATACATCTTCGGACAAGCCCAGCTATACACCTGACACATCACCAACGGTAAGATTATATTAAATTATTATGTCACCAAGTGTTATCAAAGCACCCCTGGTCTCTTCTAGATTCAGGGGGTACTCTGTATAATTACTAGATTTCTCAAAATAGAGTTAGTCGGTTTAGGTTGATTTTTGATGTTTTCTTTATCCTACCATCCCAATAGCTACACCCCCAGTTGTAGATTAGGTTTGTAAGTCTTTCAACCCCCCTTACAACCCTGGTATGCAACAATACTAGACAGTTTAGTTTTTGCTCGTTTGGTAGGTTGTATATTGTTAATTTTAGCAGACACCTCTTTGACTGCTTTTATACAACTCGAAATTACATTCTACAAGCTGCTTAATGGCTGTTGATAATACCTAAAACTTTTGATTTATAAAATGGAGATTGTTCAATAATTGTTGTGAAAATAATGTTATTAACACAATATGTCAAACATCTTGCACTCCCTGAATGACAATCTACCTGCGTGACAAGCAGTAGTTGTAATGAAACTAAAGCTATGCATTGCGAAACGGACTATCCCTGCATGTTGTCATCGGGACTGACGTCAGCAGTTATATATTGTGGGACTCGTAAACTTCATATCCGTTTAAAGGTGTCTGGGATCAGATGTCTGGCGATGACTATAATGATAAAATACACATCAAATTAAAGAGCCAATTGGATTTTAGAGATCTACAGAAAAGAAAGAAAAAAGGAGGAAATATGATTTTATATATTTTTTTTTTCAATATTAGATCTTCCTTTAGAATACTTAATATTATTCGAAACTTGGGATAGAATAAGTACTCAATCAAGGCAACTCTTATAGCCAAAGTTCGAAAGATCCTAAGATGAGGAAATAGCAATACATTTTATGGTACGATTTTTACAAAGTTCTTATGGTCTAAAGCAATAGCAGGTTTTATTTCAGATCATACAATATAATTACTATATCGCATACCAAATGTGAAAGCTACCGTTATCGCCCAGCCACTGTCTCCGGCTAAGGCCACGGATGTGCAGGTTGTGCTGTAGGTGACACGACTAATCGCCGACCTCCCAACCCTATCCGACCTTAAGGCGACAACCCTATCATTTGGGGATGCTACGTTTCCATAGGGATATATAATTGATTTGCGGTATTGCGCCCAGATTGGGTACCAGGAATGGAACCCGAATCTACAGCGCTACCACTGCGCTACGAGGGCCGTCACTTGGTAATACATAACACTGTACTCTGTAAATGTTAATAGCTCATAATTACACGATAGTATAATTATACTTTTTTCGGCAACTAGGGCTGTGTACTTCATTATAACTTAAACGACTAGATCCAGTTCTTACTAGGTATTTTAATAATCCAAAATGACATAGAAAATGTAATTATTTAATTACAACTAGTTTACATTCAACATTTATTTTGGACAAGATCAGATTTTCGTTTCGTTGCATTCTAATATATCATGGATTGTAACATATTATTTTTGCCTTCTTCAACATTTATTTTGGAAATTCCCTTTTCACAGACTTTTGTCTCCTTGCAATGGATTACAATTTAGTTTTTCCTGCATACAGAATGATTATTTTTGTCTCAACCCAAGAATCTTAATCTCCAAACTCCCTGTTTCTCTACATTATTACCCGTAAATTGATTGACCATATCTAAATGGCATGAACTGTTATCCAGTATGCTTCAACAGACCCTCTCCTCTTAACCATGTATCATCCACTAAAATTTAGTAAAAGCAATAAAAGAGTGACATATTTCATCATGTTACTGAAAGTATTGGAACCGAATTGAAAGTGAGATAGTCTGAACCACGCAGGGTTTAAATCGGAATCCACAGAAGAGAAGCAAGATAAGGGAAAGAGGAAATAACCATGGCTATGCAGCAAAGGAAGCACGTACACGCGAGTAATCAGAATCTAAAGCGATAGATCCCTTTCTGATAGGCTCTGCAGATAAACGTGCTTGCAGAATAAGGAAGCACCACAAGTGAGTACGTTTAAAAGCAAGAAAGACCTACGTTGAGGTGGTGAAGAATGCCTAAAATATTTTCAACCCGAATATACGAGTAGACACGTAATATAAAATCTGGGCGGATCATTTAATTAGGCGCTGGCCTATGATCCCAAGGTTACGGGTTCAAACCGTGACTGGATCAATGGCTTTTAAGCGGTTGTGTGGGACAGAGGTAACCTAGGAGGCATGGTGTTCACATTGGTTTACACTAATTGAAAGCACTCCGTTTATAGTTTAAGGAGAATATATTTGGATCAAAAGAAACCATTGCGAAGAGGCTTTTAAGAATATATAATGTACAAAAACCTATGTTGTTACAACGTGGGAAGTTCAAGTTCTGACTGAAAGCCCTGCTTCCTATGCAATTGCTCCAACAGCCCGGTCATATACCTCTGTAGATGTAATAAACTCAGCTGTTGGAGAAGGTCAAAGAGCGTAATAAACTCAGTTTGAAATGTAGAGCCAGTATTGCTTGGACATATTAGATCTAGGAAGGAGGAAAGGAAGGGAAGAGGGAGTGAGGAAGAGAAGAAAAAGGAAAATACAAATGATCTTCGAGAAATGGCCACGTTTTCTATTCACAAATGTGCCACACAACATTATTGTTCCTTCACTCAGGAAATTCCACCCTGTCCAACGTCGTAACAACTATCAACATTAAATGGTAGCTACACTGTCAAGAACTATTTAAAGTGAAGCTATCAGAAACGGGACTGTTTCAAACATAGATACTTGATATTTGTACAATGAGAAACTTGGTTAAAAACTGGTAACACTAAGCATAAGAATATTGGATCGACATATTTCGGTGATTGAACCACGACTGCCTCTTATCACACTACGCTTTTAAACAAATGCTGTGACTGATTAGAAGCTACTGCGTTTGGGAGATAGAGCTCGGAACAAAGGGCAGTACAGAGACGTGGAACATCACCATAAACACGAACCGTTACAGTGGTGAATATGGCAGTGTAGCGTACACGTGGCCATGGCAAGGTTTTATTGAAAGTCATGGCAGAAATAAAAGAAACACCAATTCTCGCGTTTTCCTTGATTGTGTAAAGTATGTCGCTGAATTACGTTATGAACAACGTGCAAATATTGGAAGAAGTTAGTCAAAAAGCTGATACCAGAGGTGCAGGAAGTTATGTTACCATCGCGAGTCTGCCTCGAAGGAGGAGTGGGACTAAGGGAATAGCCTCACTTTGTGGATTATTGGCTGGCGGAATGGGAAAGCCACTCCCTCAAGCAGTCAGTACGGACGTCATGAAGCCAGAAGCAAGTCATATTAAACTATGCAGAAGACCTTTCGAGGCAGTAATTCAAGAGTTTACAATTCCACAATCATCTCCCGCGCGGGACAAATTCAAAAGCCGATGTGAGGCCTGGTAGTGAGCAGCGCTTAGAGCTTCGAGTTAAGTGCGACGCCGTGTAGAAGTTCACGAATCAGTTGGACAGTGAGCACTACATAGAAATTTGGTACGGTCCAAGCTTCGAGGTGACGAATCTGCAGGTAGTGGAAAGGTGCAGGAAGCAGTTCAGAAGCCAGTAAATGTGACTTCGGAGTGGTGAAACGGCGAGGGGGGTGGTCTGTGGAATAACAGCGAAGTAGTTTTCATACGAATGTAGGAGTTGTGTCTAGATTCGACGTATAGCTCCGTGTAAGAGCGACGTGGTCCTGGTGTACGTCAGTACAACGGGCGCGAGCTAAATAAACTTGTATAGATGTGTCAGTGTTGTATATGTATAAATAAAAGGCTGATTTTATGTTAGCATTGTGTTAACGATTTTGGTGAAGGTAAAGGAATTTCAAGCAAACTCTGGGGTTTTGCAGCAATGTTGTAAATCTCCAGTTTGACATCTACATATATGCAACCCATTCTTAATGGTTAGTGACACAGCGCAGTCACTGGAATTAAAAACAACTGATTATAAAATTATGTTCACATGAAAGACGGCTTTCAAAACAAAAATTAGAACTTTCCTTTATAGAAATTTCCCCAAAACAAGTTACTTCATAACTAGGTTGCGCTAGTCTCCTACCAGGATGGAGTACATTAGAATCGATGTACATATTTAAACACGTATTGTAATGTACGCAAATATGGAAAACACAATATAGTTTCCAACTTTACAAGCTGAACTGAAAGTATTGCTCACTGCGTTAATCAGCTCTGGCCCAATATATAAGACGTCTAATTAAAGGAGAAAACTGCAGAGAAAAGAAGGTCGGGAAGGTTAGAATGCTTGAGCAGGGTAATTCTAAAAACGCAGTTGACGTGTGCACAGTGTGAACAAATACATAACAATGTGTTAGGTAGAGAAATTTGAGAGAGACAGAAGAAAAGCTGTTTTCAGCGTTCCAAGCGGAAAAATGTGGTACCCCTGCTAAAAGTGTCCGAAGTACACAAAAGCATTTATGTAACTGAATGCCTCTGCTGTTTATTTGGTGTTTCTTCAGCCATATTAAATTATACCGTTTGTTACTTGGTTACTGTGGGTGTTTTGGTATATAATACATCGTCTCCTTTGTGATGAGTTGACTTATTAGACATTTGCATATGTGTCTTGGAATTACAATATTCGGTTAAAGCACCGAGTGACTGTAGAGTATAATATGATATGACATTTATTTGTACAGTTTACATTACATTTTCACTACAGTGACTTTGATATCTAACAATGACTAATATACATCCTGTAAAAATATATGATATTTTTAACCTAAAATTTACTCGCTGACTCAGGTCCCCTGGCCACAAGACTTTCGTTTTCCTGAGCAGCTTGTAATTTCTTCCTGATCTTTGCGTCTTTCACCCTAATCCACTTTTCTCTTAACCTTTATCAGAATTATCCTATACATCTATATTTCTTTTCACTCATCCCTGTTGACATGCGTAAGCAACTACGTCTTTACTCACATTGTCCCATTTCTTATCCCATATTTTCTCCTGCAGTTTGCTTACTCCTTACATTCTATCAGGTAACAAACAGTGCTCTCTTCATCTCCAGAAAATTCACATATCCCTGCCTCATTACTTCTCAACCCTTTAGATGTATTAATGTCTACTCTCATCCATGTTATGCCTTCTCTTCCAATTTTGTCACATTGATCTATATGTTTTTCCCTATCCCATTCTTATACAATTTCAAAGATTTCCTTTCTTCTGTACTTTCCCAAATCTCCTGTCTATCTAGGTCTCGTACCCTGGTTCTCACTTCCTTCCGAAAACTGCTATGATTTGACTCTCTGCTCTCCATAAATCTACCATGCCTATCTTCGATACCACTCTTTCCAATTCCAACCACCAACTATTTGTGTTCTTAAGGCGTTTCTGTTGCTTCATGCAGAGCTTCAATAATTCCCCTTTCTGCCCTATAATACACTTTTACCAGAATTTCAGTATTATTTCTATTATTTTCCCCCTCCTTTTTGTATTACACCACTCTAATAATGCCACTTCTCTTGGTGCCGTTTCGAGTAAGTTATTGCTTAATTGATGTAATGCTCAGTACATGGTATCGCGTGCAGTAATTTTCCCTAGCGTACGACGTCACAGAAATGTAACAGCCTGCCATTGGTCTATGAAATTAATTTTACAATTTGAAGTATTTCGAATAACATGCTCCTCCATACAAGAAGATTAAAATGCTTGTTCTGACTTGATTTCGGAATTTATCTAAATGTAAAACAGAGAGAGAATTTTTCAATTTAAAAATGCTTTGTGTACGCCCTGTTACAGCAGTGCACGAGTGCTATTGGTAAACGAAACAAAACGCTATACATTCAATAAATACGAAACGCAAAGGCACAACGTAGCGAAGTTTGAGCTCAAAGCATGCCGGCGTGCCTAATATTGACCGGAGTAAACTACAAACAGTGGCATACATAATTATGTGGACTGATTGTTCCCCTTTATCAATTATTGCCCTTTTAATAAAGCTTTATGGGGCCCACTCAGTGTTTGCACCAGAGGTGCTTATTGTCCCACGTGTGACGTCATTGCGGGTAGTTAGCGTGCTGGATTTAGCTAACCAGAAGCGTTGCTCATGCTGTGTTGTTAATTAACATATCCCAGCGCTTTATTGCTGCAGTCTAATCCTTATGTTCACCCACCGACAGAAAACACGAAAAAGGAATGTGTGCAGCATTGCTTTAATGAATAAAAGGAGTTGTTACATAATACGGGTACAAGCAAATTATATAACCATTTAATTTTAATTACTCATACATATGGTGACAAAGCTAGAGAATTAGTTCATGTCTCCAGTACAAAAACGAATCTAATTAACACGAAAACTAATGCTCAATTTAATTTTCTCTGCACCTACTGTGTTCTATTCATATATGACCAAATCCTTACATCTGATTTTAGCTTGGAATACATTACTCAGCTTAACTCTACGTAACAGAGATACAAGTAACAAAGTGACATTGAACAAAGGAGCTAAAGTTACTCGTGGCAAAATGCTCTCCAATTTTTCAGAAGAATAGTCTGTTTTTGGTTTATATAGAATAAGTAGATTGAATATAACTTTATATTATATCTTATATACCTTAATATTATATCATTTAAACGAATATACACATTTTATAATATATTATTCTGCATTTCAATTTCTACTTTCTCAACTACTACTGAAAGTATTATGCTCTACCTAAAAATCCGATTCTGAAATATCAATAAAAATGCAGTTTTGTTCCATTTATGCCCTGCCTTTAGCTGCAGTGATCATATCGAAGGCCGTTCTCCTTTGGAACACATCGATGATGTAAACTTGTATACTGTGGATTGCTTTGTGCTTTGTATTTTAAGCATTAGATCATGCACACATTCATACTCTCATTCATACTTCCAAGAGCCTGGGGAAGGTGGGAAATCATCTTTGTTGGAGAAAAATCCCCAACCCCAGCCGGGAAATGGACCCGGACCCCTTACACAGCAGGCAGGTGCTCTACCAACTGAGCTACGGGGCTAGCCAGTGCAGTGTTTGATGCTCTCAGAATAAGAACAGTTACAAAAAGTGTCTTGTGTTTGTGTGTGATACGGAGGGAGAGAGGGAGAGAGGGAGAGAGGGAAAGAGAGAGAACAGCAGAAGTCAAACGAGAAAACTTGGATGAACAGCAAAATTGTTAGTCTCTTCCTTAGATACGCCGCAAAATGTTTTAACCAATCCCATCAAAATTTATATAATAAAAATGTATATCATATTTATTATTAAAAGGTCTTATTCTATAAGGTCTTTTCAATGTAAATTATTTTGTGCAATTTATACGCCTCATAACATAGAACCCTGCAGCAAATATTATAGACATACTCGAAACATACAATTCAATTACTTTTAACGCTAAAACACCAGTTTTGGTGACATTTACTAGCTATTACATAAGCAGCACTTTTAAAGGTTTTCAGTTACTTAAAGATACTTGAAACATATCTTTCAAGAAAGTAAATGTACCTTTGCACGGGTCAAGTGTCATTCAAGCGTTTCGTGAGGTGAGGTTATGAAACTTAAATAGATCACGGTCATACATGTATGCTGTGGTGGCCGCCATTTTAACCTGTCACTCACTTTGAAAGTTTGACCAAAGATGAACTAAATATCACAGAGCAAGCAGCAATTTTCATGCGGCTGAGTTAAATGCATGGAATTGGGAAATATGCAAGAAAACCGAAAAACCGTTTTGATTCCATTAAAATTATCATTCAACCGTTATAGCACTGCCATAATTATATTGAATGTGCAATATCTCATTTTTAAAAAATATGTTTACAGTTACAGCTCCTGGGAACGGCATCAAACATTTCAACTGAATTTCGGCCGACTGTCTCAAAATTCTACAAAATAACTTAGTTAAATTGTCTTCAGAAGCAGCTTACACCATATATCAATTAAAAACTACATAATAATTCAGAATTAGCAAATGTATTATATTACACATGAACATTTTTCTTTTTATATGTACTTTTTAAGTTTGAAGCTTCGCAAAACAAAGGCCGAGTTTGGCCCTCAGTCCTAGTTTGGCGAGTGCAACTCTCATGCTAGGGCTTGAGTCTCTTGCAATATATTCTGAAAGCTACATCAGTACTTTAAAAACAAATAAATGAAATATTTGGAAACAATCAAATAGCTAGGAATTCACTGTGGTATCTTTGTATCTAAAAATTGCATTTTCAATTCCACTGAATAATTTCCCACACGTTTATGAGTGGATACATTTTTGAGATGATGATCCACCTTATGTTAAAATGGCTTCTATGATTCTGCATCTATTAAAACGATAACAATAAAATTTATTGTATAGCAACAATAACATATGCTGCACAAACATGTCAGTATTAATTAACCTCTAAAAGAGAAAGAAGAGTAAGTGTAACATGAAATCACTATAGAACAGCGGATGTTCAATGGATTTGTATACTTTGTATTTGAATTATTGAGCAGCAGGATTACTTAATGATAATGTAGTAATACCTAACGCTCGTTCAATTATATGCAGCACCTCAGAGAGTAGGCGTTCAAGTTTACATGATATAAAATAGTTGGTAAAAAATGAGCTGTTAATTTATGGACGCTCAATAACTGATATAGTTCTCAGCATCCCATGCCATGTTGAAAGTGAAGGACCACTTAAGTTTGTTTATAGGTCTTTTTATTAAAATTAAGGTTTTTTTACGTGCAGTAAATCCGCGGCATGGGACCACCGGTCCTTCTTCCCTTTCGAGGGAAGTTATGCTAGTGGTTTTTACGCAAAAGAAATTCCATGGTTCTCCACTGAGTATGGACCCCGTACGCGGGTTATTGGAAAGGACAGCTGCAACGAATTCTTCGAGGACGATGTTTAGAGTATCTCCTGGATGTTTACCAGTTATGAGAATTAAGGAAGATACGCATACACTCATAATGTAGGGGAGATGGTCTGAGTACTGTCAACCATACTCGTGTTTAATGACAGAACTGCTGAGTTATAAGAGTACCAATAGGATTTAAGGTACTTTTCAGGTTTAATAAGCACATACAACATAGATCTGGAATTGGAAGGGGCTTAAACAGGATGCTGTATGTCATATGCCACGGTCCTTCTTCACCCCTGATGATTAAAGCTAATGGTGCCTCTAAATGCCATGACATAGATTCTGTGAATGCATTACGCAAAGCTGAAGTAATTAGTTGCAGACCGATGTCATTGTCCAAGCGGATATCGAAACTTCTGTTTCTGTACTAAGAAGAAAAAAATTAAATTTCATTTTCATGTTATGCGCAGCAAGCTTTTTTCTCACAACTTCGAATATGAAAAATGAAAAACCATAATGAACATGTCCTATTTCAACGTACCTGTGTGCGCATATACGTATGTGTCTCTTTTTGTGTACTAATATAATCAAAAAGGATTAAGAGTAATAAGCTTTGTTGAAGTTTTTTCTACCATTTGGGTTTATTATACTCTCTTGCTGCGGTCGCTCGTCATTTCATTTTTAGAAATACGCGCTTAGCAGTCATGTATAAAATTGTGAAAAAAAAATCACTGTCCTTTTAGCAACAAAATAAAATAGTACATCAGCCTATTTTAATACAGTAAAATGGCCACTGTGAAGAGACATTAAATGTTTTGCTTTCTGTATTAGGTATAGTAGGTCAACACACACGCGCGCGCACGCACACATACACATACACGCACATTCAGCACAAGGCAGCCGTTCTTGCGATCAAAAAATCCGTGGCGGCTCTGATCATAAAATGGTTATCTGATGAAGACACAGCAGAAGTTGAAATTAAAACTGCATCTTTAAACTTCATAGCGGGTAGTATGTATTTTAATACTGGAGAAAATCTAAAATCTGACCTACTAAAAATCAAGACAATTTTGAAGTTTGCAAAAGGGAAAGGCGTTTTATTGGCTATCGACAATAACTATAGATCAGGACTATGGCATGACGTCGTAACGAACACCACAAGTAAAATCCTAGAAGAATTTGTGATTGGTAACCAATTATTTATCTTCAATAGTGACTACCATAAACCAACATTTCAGTCCACCAGAGGCCCGTTACCAGAAAAGTAGGCCTAACAATACGTAACGAACTTATCATTAAAGAAGAACGGAACTCGGACAGCGCTCTAAAAGAAAACTGCTCTGATCACAATATATCTTTTCAACATAGAGTCGCACAGCATGAAGCAAACCATGAACTGTCGAGCTCCAAAATATATAGTAAAGAGCGGAAACTACGAAAGCTTCAACGAAAATTTTATTCAGATTACAAGGGACTGCACTGGATAACAACCCGCAAGGCCTAGTTTTGAGAGCCAGACCCAGGAGACGATATCTCAGATTTTCAAACTATGGTCACAGCAACCTGAAAAATATAATTTAAAACTTGCCAGTCTGGAACATACACCATCACAAGGAACTCAATCACTTGGTGGACTACAGAGCTGACTATAATGAGAAAAAGGGTAAATGCTCAACAAAGAAGATTCCAAAGAACAATAAGAGTCGACCAGTTACGGCAACAGAGAAAAGTATCATATATGCAATAAAAATGTCAGTATCAAATTGCTATTCGACAACAGAAACTGAAGTCGTGGAAGGAGTACTGCAGCATCATTCCTAACACAAACCTGTGGTAAAATCAGAAAAACCAAGCACACTCTCCACTCTAAAGAGAAATGATGGAACCACATCGTAGACTACTTCACTCCGGGTGACGAAGAAAGAACAGCCACTAACTATCAAGACTAATTAGGAGCAAACTAATGCCTCAGCCAAACACAGATGACCGGCCATTTACTAGAAATGAAATCGGAAGTACAATCGAAAACATGAACAGCAACAAAGCTACGGGAGAAGGTGGTGTAATGAGCGAATATCTTCACAACAGCACCAAAGTACCCAACAGCCTGTACAACAAATCGCTACAAACTGCACACTTCCCTTCAACATGGAAAAGGGCGATTATTATCCCCTTAGTCAAACCTGGAAAGAAAACCCGGAAGATGTCATCAAATATCTGCCGATAAGTTTAACAAACACAGCAGCTACAGTTTCAGAGAAATTCTTCATCACCAGAATAATGCACCACATAAGTAAAACTGGCCAGCTAAATAAAAACTAATTTGGATTTCGACCTCTAACAATCACTGTAGACGCGCTAATGGTGGTCAAGGACTTTGTAAAGGAAAGCGTAAGCAATAAGGAAAGCGTCACAATGATCAGCTTAGACGTAGAGTCTGTTTAGTTAACGCATGTGCACGTCGGCCACTGCGTTTGACGAACCCTTATAATCGTTTTACAGCACCGTCCCTCCTCACAGACCTTTCTGCAAGGTTGCCACCTTTCTCGATACATCATGGGTATCGTACGAGGTTTCGTCTAAATAAATTATCTTATATATAATCTCGCCAAGCTACAATTCTACTGGATTCCATAATAACCCTTATCTTATTCAAGGTGCGGTATTTGAAACCCAGCTCCTCTAGGAGGCCGCGCAAATTGCAGTACCCATAAGGAAAACCCCTGGTCACGGAAACCAACATTCCGGCTGGGGATGCCGAGATGCTGACCACATCTCCTCCCCGTATCGGTTGGATGATCGTCCACCTCTACCTTGCGTAAGTGGGCGTGAGGCCGGCAGTCGGGTTGGTAGGCCTTGGCCCTCTAAGGGCTGTCGCACCATGGGTTATAAGGAAAATCACAAATTTCTTCCAAATGTGCAACCAATTCGTCTAAGGTGAGCGCCCTCTCTTTTGCATAGAATCTATAAATGTCTCGACGAATTAAATCACAGGTGAAATTAAGGAAACTTTATAGAAAAGTTTCCTTTTGTTTTCACATTTGATCGGCGTCTTTGGTATTGCTTTCTTCACAATATGTCTTACTGTATTTCTGTGAATAACCAGAATTTATCATAAGGTTCATTGCACGAGCCCTTACCAAGATTATTTGTCAGCATATATTTATGTGTTCAAAACAAGCGATTGAATTTTCTTAGAAACAGTTCCCGTTATAACTGTTCATTTTAGGCTTTTCCAGTAACTTAACTCGGCCCAGTTATTCACAGTATTGACATCACTTTGATTATTTTCACTTGACTGAAGGTAATCTACTTCATCTGCATTTACCGCTGCATTTCCCTCCTACGGTCTCCACATCGTGACATACAACGAATCTTTGCACGTAATGAAACAGATCAACTGGAAGTTGGAACTTTGGCAACTGAGTCTTCACGTGGAGTAGACATGCGACTGTCACTTCAAGAAAATCAGGGTTGCTATTGGTCCTGAACGACAGGGCTCCATTTCTGAAGTGTGGAGATTTATGACGGTCATTAGTGGGCGGAGGGTGAGTTGCCTTTGAGTGGCAAACTGCACTCGCTCTACAAGCAGCCTTCGACAGTGCCAGGAGGCCCGGCATCCTCAACGCCATGAAGGATTTCCGCTGCCCCAAGAACTTTTACGACTTGACAAAGAGCTCTTAGCGAGAGGAAGTGTATCTTATCTGTGAACAATATGACAATTGAAAGAAGCGGATGCCCGTAAGGCAAGGATGCTGTGGGCTCAGCCTGTGGAATATTCAATATGATTCATTATTGAATCTGGATTATAAGTCTGACAAAAGGTTCATCGCATTCGCAGGTAACGCATTAGTGCGTGTAAAAGGGTAAAGCTGTCTTGAAATAGAAAACAACACAAATGCCGAAATGAATAAAATCTCAACATGGACGAAAAATATAAGATAATGCTCAACAGAAATAAAACTCAAGTTCTGCTCATTTCTAGGAAGAAAGCAAGAACAGCATAAAAATTAAATATATATCTCAACAACGGCATAATAGAACAGACCTAAAATGAAACAGCTGGAAAAGATCCCGATTCAACCTACACATCGAGCAAATAACAGTAAAGTCGAAGAAGCTCATTCATGCTCTCTCAAAATCCGCCAAGATAGATTGGGGAATACGCTCCGACGTTATAATATATAAAGAAGTAATCCTACCTCTGCTTTCTTATAGAATAGCAGTATTTAAAGATGCCCTGAGAAGCTAGAGCAACGTTAACCGAATGAAACAGGTCAAAATACTAATCAACAAATTTACAAAAGGCTTCAGAACGTCACACGAAAAAATGTGTAGTGTTTAACGCCCGCTTTTACTACATACGGCACCGCAGGCGGTGAGACTGATGATACACGAGATGAAGATGGAGCACTGGTGGAATGAGATGGCGGGGGAAACCGGAGATCCCGGAGAAAACCCGCCCCAGCGCCATGTTGTCCACCACAAATCTCACTTTGCGGTCGCCTGGGATCGAACCCGGGCCGCCTTGGTGAGAGCGAAGCGGTCTAACCACTGAGCCACGGCGTGGCCAACGTCACACGAGGTACTACGCATAGTTCCGGGAGCACACCTACAACTCACTACACTTGCCAAATTTTACAGTATTACTAGAGGAAGATTAGAGCAAACCAAAGAAAGGTTAGACATTCTGAAGAACTACAAGGAATGGTCCCATCCTGCCTAAGATACATAAATAATAGAAACGACGGTAAATAAGACTTACACGTTCCACGTATACATAGACGGCAGCAAATCCGACGCAGGGGCCAATACCGGCAGAGCAATATACACTAAGAAGAACCTCTCCGCAAGATGTCAAGACTATATAACAAATGTTCCAACAACCAAGCAGAGCAGGTAGCTATACTATAAGCTATAGGCGAAATAAGCAACTACGACCACACGACAGCCAAATAAGCAGCAATACTACAGACAGCAGGATAACACTTGACCTCCTAAGCACAATGCATTGACAGAATATCAAGATCAACCTACAGGATTTGGAAACCAAAGGCTGGAAAATTCATTTGAAGTGGGTGCCCGCATGGGAAACGAAGGGAACGAGCTCGCCTACAAACTAGCTCGGAACTGGAAGTAGCGTAGTCTCCAAACCAACTCCAATCTCTATGATACAACGTGAACTCGGGAAGGAAGCTGTCCAACACCTGGAACAACGAGTGGTCAACAACAACAAATGGAAACACTACCATGTCGTACTTCCCAGGTGTACAAACAAGACTGATGACAAAATTTACTCTAACACAACATAACAGCCATAATCACGGGACATGGAAAATTCGAGGAATACTACCTGTAGTTTAAGTTAACAAATGACCCAGCGTGCCTGTTAAGGAAAATTCCACAGATCATAGACCATATTCTCAGGGAGTGTGAGCTACTACAAACAGAAAGACAAGCCGTTCGAAAAAGTGTTGTCAAAACTGGATAGTGGCTCATAGATAAAAGTGAATTATTAAAAATTGCCTATGTCAGTTCCAAAGATTTGTAAATTAAATTTGCCACTCTGCGTGTTTCATTGTAACACTTAGCAGGGCATTTCATATTAGCACAAGAGTAGACTTAAACATTTCTATATATTAAAAACCACATTATGCATGTCGAATAAATAAGGATCTAAAAGAATAAACCCATACGCTCACACGCTCTCTCTCTGTATGCCAATATTTACAATATATATCCAAGCTAAAATTCCCTGAAGTCAGTTTGTATTGATATACATGTATACAGAGCTTCCGTTGCATTCTTTTGCATCAGAGCCTAGAAACATTCGACCTAGATGTGACCTGGCAGTATGACATTCTTTTGAATCGCTGGACGAGGAAATAAATGTTTTGTTTTTGCTGAGAAGCTCAAGAATTCAGATAGACTGTTATTGCTTTTGCTCTGAATAATATACTCCGGGCTCCATGGAAGGAGAAAAAGTAACAAGAATGATATCAGGTAGATGTGACGTTTGTTTGAATTGCTGCTCCGTATTTCTTCGTACCTCCAAAGATTGTTTATTTAAAGGTGCATATAGCATCAACAAACATGCGAATATTGCTCTGCCCTAAGCGAAGCATATACTCTGTAAACAGAAGTTGTTGACCTGAAACACCAGACCGACAAAAATGCACATCAGCACATCAGCAATGTTTATTTCTAAGCAATCGCATTATCCTTAATTCAGATAGGTACTTTATTTGACATCTTACTCTGAAATAATGGCTGAAACATTTTACCGGCTGAGATTATCCGTACACAACGAACAGGAAACAAATTATCAGATACTTCCCTTATCTTATCAAAAAACCTACTAGCACAAAAAAGAACATTCAGTATAGAACTTTTATCACCATATTTCAAAATGTTACGTTTGGTATGTTTCACATATACGTGTTATTTACTTATGTTTTATTAAAATATATAAAAACAAATAAGCCCAAAAAATGTAAATTTGTAGATCAATATTTTCATCTGAACAACTGAAGAGCAGCAAGACTGCCTTAGAACAGGGTTTGCCAAACTACAGCCCGGGAACCAAACCTGGCCTGCCAGCTGATTTTGTTTATCTCACCTACAAACCTCTGTAGGTACAATAGATCTCTGCTAGACATATTCAATCAAATTTCGTATAATTACGAGGGATGATCAACAAAGACTGAGACTGACTTTTTTCCACTGATTTTTATTACTTTAATTCAATGTTTACATCGAGGTTTCCAAAGTAGTCCCCCCCTATGTCAATGCACTTTTTATAGCGTCTCTGCCGGGCACACGTGCTGCAGACCATTCTTTGTCAGGTCCTAGAGAATCACCTCACTTTTCTTGAGCACTGCTTCAGAATTCTCAAATCGAATACCCCTAAGCTTTGCCTTTAGCGATGGGAACTAAAAATGTTTCAGGGTGCAAATTCGGGGCTACACGGTGGATGTTAAATCGCGGCAGAAACTGCATGACTTGATTTGCGACGTGAGGCCGTGCATTGTCATGATGAAGTCGCCACCCAGTCCGAGAAAGCTCTGGTCGTTTCTTAGCAATGTGCTTCCTCAGTATAGCCAATACTGACGTGTAGTATGCTGCTGTAACAGTAGTGTGAGGGGGAACTGCATGCTGATAAATCATTCCATTACAATCAAAAAATGTGATCTCCATCACTTTCCCTGCAGATAGAACAACTTTTGCCTTTCCTTGGTGTTGGAGAAACTGGCGATTTCCACACTATACTGGCTTGTATTCCTTCAGCATCATAATGATGCAGCCATGACTCATCACCGATGATAATCGAAGCTTAGGGGTATTCGATTTGAGAACTCTGAAGGAGTGCTCAAGAAAAGTGAGGCGATTCTCAAGGACCTGACAAAGAACGGTCTGCAGCGCGTGTTCATGGACTGGTCGAGACGCTATAAAAGGTGCATTGAAGTAGAATGGGACTACATTGAATTACAGTAATAAACATCTGTGAAAAAGTATCAGTCTGTGTCTTTGTTGATCAGCCTTCATATTTAAAATTTTATAGAGTGTAACGACCTACTAACATAAAAATACAACGAAGTTAATGTGGTTGACTTTCACAACATTCTACCAAATCACTGACAATTGACTGGGTTCGCATCAAAGATTATCTGATTATGTATTTTAAAAAATTAAGTCCAATTAAAATATAATATGATATAACGCAGTTCGTATTGGCTTTTCGAGCCACAAATGTCTGGTTCAGTCAAGAATGTTTAAAACTAATTACTGTGATCTATGAGACTTATCTGCAAGTTTATTCTCCCTACCTTATACCTGTGTTGTTCCGCTTGCAATTCATTCCCTAACGATTTATGTGGCCTTGATTTGAAATGTCTGGCAACCCCTGTGTTAGAGAAATGGACTAGTTGAAGCTATTACTGCCGGCTATGGTTTGTCCGAACCAGTAATATTTTATTTTGTGGTCGCCGTTCTTTTCTATGTCACTGCACATGAACAAATACGTTTCGCGCATTTTTATTTTTTAATGAAGGCTTATTTGTTTTCTGATTATTCTCGTTTACTGCTTTATTTTCCATACAACAATAATAAACATTTTCAGAGCACATACAGACAAACAAACATTAATCTTGGAAGCGGCAACGTGCATAATCTGATCAGAGCAAAATATAACGCTTCCTACAAAGCATGTATTAGGAGAGAGCGTCAACGGTAAACAGGGCTTCAACATTATATCAGTATATTTACATCGTTTTTGAAGGATAAGCAGGTTTTGTTGGTTTCTCTAGAAAAAACTGTAAAATCAAGTGAGTATCAAAACCTATGATGAAGTGCATCATGGTAAAAACACTTCTCTGGAATTCTACACTGCATCTGAAGTTCACGAACTTGTATATTTTCTGCCCATGTATGCATAAAATATTGTAAATAGAGGACGGTATTCAGTGCCAATAAGAACAGCATTTCACAAAACCAAAGTGCTAAACAAAACCAAAATTTATACTTAAAGCATGCGGGTGTTAAGTAGATCTTCATGTTCCAAAGTAAATGAAATGCAAAAGTGTTCGTTATACATAAATTTCTGGAAACTTTCCTTTTTATTCTCATCAAAATATCCAACTGGAAAATATTTCCAATACAACATTTAAAAAACTGAATTTTCTGTGAATAGCTGTGACACCCTCTTCTTGTGAATTAATTTTCTGTAAGTTTACATTACATATAATTGCTAAGCCATAAGAGACAGACAAAAATTAGCTATTACAGAAAATATTTTGTAACATTAATATTTCAGAAATATTCGCTTTTGGTTTGAATGTTCAGATATTGTGCATTTTCCAAGTTGTAAGTAGCCATTTAGTGTTTATATAGGCATGCAAAGAATTTCAATGCTCCGAAACTAACCACTCAGTGCAGGAAAGAACTAGATCAATATTTACTCTCTTTATGATTATGATTTTAATGCATCATTCTTTTCTGTGGGATAACAGACTTTCACTTTTCCATTTACTACAGGTAAAAACGTTTTGTGCAACCCTTGTTATATTTGGAAGTGCAGAGACACGTGACTTTTTCTTCACCTTTACCTATCTCTTACACCAACAGGGGGCTATGCAATATAATATCCATTCACGGACGTTTTGGATAGTGGCATGGTGTAGCCTTCAAGCAGGTAGAAATTGAGCTAGTGGTGCGAGAGTTTAGTTAGTCTGAAGCAAGTGAAGAATAAAGACGTGCTACAGTGAAGAAAGTACTGTTGCCGTAATATTTGCGACTTCACTTCGACTGTTTTAAGACTGCCATCATTCGACTCCGGGTCGTCTTTCAACACTGGTGACAGTTTTCCACTGTATACCGTTAGCTGACAAGATAAGTCACCCTAACCCACTAGTTAACTCTCAGTGAATGAACAGTACTTTCTTTAATAATTTATTTCTAATAACAAGAAGCAGAAGGAAAAACACTGTTTGAATAGACTGTAGGACGTCTGGTAGAGGAGGTCATACAAAGTTACTTCGGACATTTTAGTAAGAAACTTTGTAGAGTAACAAAGTTGATTCCACTCTGCCTTCTTGCGTAAAAAGAAATACATGTATGTTAGTGTGACTCCAATATGTTCGTTGAGATATAGGTATCTGAGATATAGGTATAATTTTGTATAATATAATGCTTTTCGGGGATAGGAAGCCCTAAAAAGAGTGATGAGACGTGGGTATTTTTTCGATATATGTTTTTATTATAAAATAGCTGATTCTGCGAAATTAACATAATAATGGCTCTTTGTGAACTTTGCATTTTTGGTGAGGGGCATTATACAACACTTATTCCAAATTCTGGAAGATCTAAACTGAAGTATTCCTCCAATAATGGAGACAACCCCACATAAGGATTTTCCTTCTTGGTGACTTCACCCAGTTCAGGTAAACTTTGACCTTGCACACAAAACTCCAAAAGCCGATGTACACAGGATTTATAAACAGATGTGCAAAGAAGCACTGGGAAAATATCCGGATTATAGACACATATACACTAATGGTTCAATAACTAATTCCGGTGGTGTTTGTGCAACAGATATTGACCCTGAGAACAAGATACTCCACAAACTACCACTCCTATGCAATATTTTCACATGTGAATTGTTTGCCATTAAGGGAGCTCTGTCATATATTAATGAAATGGATAGTAATATACCTTTTCTCGTGCTCACTGACTCCAGAAGTGCTCTTTTAGCTATCTAAGATCTTTCAGGAACTCATCCTCTCATTAATGAAATGCAGTGAAATATAATGAAACAATGTTCACAGCATCTCTGAGTTAATGTGGATTCCCTCGCACACTGACATTTATGGAAACGATTTGGCTGACAAAGCAGCAAAAGATGCAACTAATCTTCCAAGTATAAATCCCAATGCTAAAGTGCCTTTTCAAGACGTCAACGTTTCTCTGTAACACATGGAGACAAACTTGGGTTAATTCTTCTAAAAGTTAGCTTCATGTTGCAAGAACTAATTCTACAGAACCCTTTTCAGTTAATTTCCCAAGTCTCCGAGACCAAATACTCATTACTAGAATTCGAATTGGTCATACGAAACTCCTCCTATAAGCTATCTAAAGAACAGCCACCCCAATGCACAACCTGCAATACAAGAAACACTATTCAGCATATAATCTACAACTGCCAGCAATATGACGTCTACAGGGAAAAATTCAAAATTCCATCTGTCAACGAGCGATACAAATGCATGGAATTGATTAATATCTTTTTTTTTTAAATGTAGCAATCTAAACGAAAAATATTTTAAAATATACTACACAATTTATTACTGCTTAAATTTGTTGAACTTTAAATGTTAAATATCTGTTAAAATATATATGGTATTGTTAATTTTAGTTAAACATTGTAAAACCAATGTATATGTCGTCGTATAACATATCAAAGTTTGTAAATACGTTAATTTTTTTAAGTCACTATAAGACCATGCAGTTAGGCGACATTAAATAAAGGTTACAAAAAGAACGCTTATTCCCATGCAATTAATCCGTTAGTATGATGTGAGGTTATTCAGAATCCAATTTTGTTTTCATTATAAGCTTCAACTGTTTGGAGCTACAATTGCAACAATCTTGATTCTAGATGTCTTCTGGTTTTTCGAAGTCAATACTAAAGTGTGAGATGAGCGTATGATCATCTTTATGACTATAATCATTTTGGAATTAACCAACTTTAAGCCTGTTCAGCGAACTCCATATTATCGACGTATCTATTTCTGAAGGTTGTAACAATAAGAGAAGAGAGGAAACACAATTTCGGAGCAGGAACCTCATTAATCTGACGCCGGTGGAGGATTTATCTCAGGTTTGTTCTGAACTACAAGCGCCTTACAATCTAATAAGCGCTTCTCGGAAATGTAATACCATAACGTTGTTCACGAGACAATGGCACCGAAATACACAATGCATAAGAAACATAAACCACTTTCTTTGTAGCCTTTTGTTTTATTTACACCACTACTCTTAACTTCACTTTTACCTTCTGCATTTATATTCAATTTTTTCTCTGAGAATGGCTTCCTGTAGACTCGGCAACAAAAAACTCAGAACTCGCATTTGTTTAGGAGCATCTATTTTCTATGTTTAACAAACACTTTCCAAAAAGTTCCCATCTATGCAGTAAACCATACACTTGGAAGGAAGAAGCTATGAGATAATGTGCCACAAATTGTATAATGCCTATAAAACTAGCAAAATCTCGGCTAACCCACCTTAGAAAGTAGGGATTAATGAAAACATATTAAAATAGTAAGACCGAATGTAGACTCATTTTGGGTTATAGAGGCTGCTGAAATTTGAAATAGTTTAATTATAAAGGATTCGACGCTCAAAGAGGCATGTGAGCAATTTACTTTCGCATCTATGGCAGAATGCCTTTATTTCGCACAATTTCGCACAATTTTTAGCCCCAATGTTTGCTAACATTTGCACAGCTCATGCTTAATAAAGACAAACACGCACGCACAAGCTCACAAACTCTGATATTTGTCTACAAAT
The DNA here is from genome assembly GCA_030765055.1 of Mantis religiosa. Classification (NCBI taxonomy): domain Eukaryota; kingdom Metazoa; phylum Arthropoda; class Insecta; order Mantodea; family Mantidae; genus Mantis; species Mantis religiosa. The sequence goes on from CM060955.1 coordinate 38,071,162, forward strand.
AGAAAGTATTCTAGCTAAAATATCGAAATTGAAGTTTTGCTTGAACACAATGCTTCCTTTAGACTTGTAAGTGCTTCAGCAAGCTAACAGAAATTATTTCTCCAGAATGATATATTTCTAATAGATTTCTGGTTTACTTAACCCCTCAAACCATTTATGGTTAAAGAAATTTTTTACTGTAAGGTCCAAACGAAACATTTAAATTTTTTCTTATCTTCTTCACATTTTGCCCAAGTTATACAGTGTGTTTCAGATACATTAAGCTCCACTGTGTTACAGAAAATAACAGGTTTGTGGTGCAAATCCTGTTTATAGACAAGCTCTTCGATTTAGTTCTCTAGCGAATGAACTATTTAAATGGAACTCAACACCGTTCTTGAAAACTTATATTGTTGACCAATTTAACTATTTCAGCTGTATGTATAATCGCGTATGAAGCAGGGGTGGCTCGTCCTTACATACTGCACTGCTGCAGCACGCTATTTTCTGTTTTACAAGTGACACTGTAGAAATTTTAAAAGACCATGTAAATGACAATGCATTATTTTAAGTATAAGAAATCGAGTACGACCAATAATGAACTCGATGCATGGAAGACACCTGCATAACAAATGGAACGCATCCGTGACGTCAACGTGCTGAGAACCAGCAAGCTCGGTAATCAGTTATTGCGCATGCGTACAACCTTCCCCTTTTGCCTCCCTGTTGTCCTAAGTTCCATAGATTTTCACACAAATGCGTGCTGCATCTGGTTGTTCCGCGGTGATCATTAGCTGCACAGTGAAGCAGGGCCACCAACAGAAATAGAACTTGAATATGCATTGAAAATCATTTATCAATCAATTGCTTTATATTTTAGTTCCAGAATATTATTCCGTCCTACTTACGTAAATAGATTCAACACCTAATGGCTATTAAATCGAAGGGCCGATTGTTTGTGATGCTTCTATCATATTGGTACGATACTCCATTCCCGCAACCATATACAGAATCCCTCATAACAAATGCATGTAGTTTGCATGCTCGCATTATACCCAAGTATTTCTTTCTGTAACGTTATTTAGTGATATCAGTTTCTTTATTTTGTATGTGAGTGTGAAACATATTATATATTCATTTTATTTAATGTATGAGTAACGAAGACTTTAACCAATAAATAATGAACACGGTTAATGAAAACTCCCTTTTCAAGGCGAGCATTGGAAGAAAGGTTTGGTATAAAATATTAGAGAAACCAATACACGATCTAAAAACTGAGCAAAAAGCCAAATGAAGTAGAAATTCTGTTAATACCATGAAGATACACGGGCGCATGGATTTCATTCCTCCAAACTAGGTGAGTTGCAACTTTTTTCCGGCAGCACGCTGTTATATTTCGGCACGAGCCGCCACTGGTATGAAGCACACTATTTTGACAATGGTTTCTGCTGTTTAACATTATATTTGCATTATATTATAATTGCATTACTTGACGTATTTACTGTACATCTAATGATCAATTGCTTACTCAAAGGTTTTAGACCATTATGTAATGGATGTTTGAGAAATGTACTGTATTCTCAGGAATTAACCACCCATGTTAAACATTAAAATGTGTGATTTGATAAATTTTGGTAAAATATATTTATAATTGTGCAATTTTTGCTAAAATTCATTAAGTACGTTTAGAAATTATGAGGTTTCATTTGAAAAATATTTCGGGACAGTCAAAATAAAATTTCAAAAAACATTTAAGAAAGTGGTGAGCGCCCATTCACGCGGAAATTTTGCCTTTATGAGAAATGGTTATAACAATCTTGATTAAAATATCCCAAGTTTCAGATATTTTCATAAATTAAATGCATTCATTCTGAATGAGTTTCGCGTAACTGCTAAGCATTCAGTTCCCTTAGTTTAGCTGCTCATACCTTCCCTTTCCTTTTCTCTTTGTTTTACTTGCAACAGAAATGACCAGAAAGCGACCATCTCTTCAAAGATTTTACTATGCTTTAGCCTACTATATTCTCTATTTCCCAAGGTGTATCTGGACTTACCTGAAGCAAACATAAAAGTGAGTAATAGTTTATTAAAGAAAGATAGAAAATTTAAAGTGCTACGCACTAAATATATTTATTTGAATTATTTGCATTTTAATCAGAACTTCAGACTGTACGAATTTTTAAATATTACATGTTTAGCAGCTCGTTTACGACTCAATATTTTCCCTAAATTTGATAACATGGCAATATATAACAAGATTTTCGTTTCCCTACCACAAATTTACAGTAAGCAGAGGAAGTATTGCACTCCATATGAAAATTCCAAACCGTGATATCGCCAGAAATATGTACAGGTTTTGAAATTCTCTGAATCCAAAAAGGAACATTTTTGGGAAACAGCGTGTGCGCGTGTGTGTGCGCATGTACATGTGCGTGTGTGTTAGTAAAAACAAGTTACAAAATACAATTCGATCAAATACTCATACTTGGTATTTCATTTCAAGGTAAAATATGTAAACGTGACGTTAATAGAAATTTTGCGATATCTCCTTTAAATCAAACAAATATTCAGTGTTCCGAATTAAGGTTGAATGCATAAGGAGCAATTATACTTAAGATAGGGTGTTCAAGCACACCCAAATCGGTATAAGCGGTATATTCTATTTCTTGAGAACAAGTATGAGGACTGTTCAATAAAGAATGATCACCATTTTTTTTTGAACACGTATCTTTATTCATCCTCATAATTTTTATGGCCCTTCTCAAAATAGTCTCCCCTGAATACGATACACTTATCCCAGCATTTCTGACAGTCTTCAAATACATACTGGAAACCATTTTTTGAGAGATCCTTCAAAATCGCCTTCACAGCCTTCACAACTGCTTCTGACGATTGATGCCTGCCACGAAGGCGTTTCTTCAAGATAGGGAATAGAAAATAGTCGCATGCGTCTAAAAATTCCCAAAATTCGAACTCGGGACCTCTTGAAAGTGAGGCAGACATGCTACCATCTACGCTACCGAGTTGTCAATATTACCAGCTGTTCAGTAATCTTCTCTGAATGAAAACATGGACTACATGAAGATGGACATGCAAAGAGGAATAGGAAATTTTTGTAATATATGGTAAATTGATGGGAATAAGGATTTATTTCACACTAACCGTGTGTAGGCTAAGGTTTGGATGAGCACAACCAGAATGAAAAATTCAATGCCATAGCCAGGATTTGAACCACGGATCTCCCACTCTACGTACAATTGCTCTAAATCACTGAGCTACTAAGGCCAACATGCCCCATTGACACACACATTATATATATATATATATAATTAATAAGACGGAGTGTATATGTATATGTCAGAATTCAGAGGAAGGAAAACAAATTAAGATCAACTAACAGTCTGCAATCTTGTTAAGTACTTGGAAACAATAGTAAATAGTAAATAAATGATAAAACCGAAACAAAAGACTTCCAATTTTAGCAAAGTAATAAGGCTTTGTATACCACGGTTTCCAATTATGCAAATGTGAAATATACAAAATGTGAAACTTACAAATGTCGTGTATTAAACTTTTGGATGTAATGCATTTCTATCTATTATACCTGACACAGATATTACGAACCAGAAATAGAGCTATAACAATGAGGATGACCCTTTTAAATAATATTTACCGCTTACAATTTAGGATATAATACAAAATAATTTTGGAGACAAATGGAAATATTGTACGCTCACTTTCTTCTCGATCAGCCAGCCAGGTGAAAAGATGATTAGATATCGACGTTTCGGGAGTGTGCATCTCTCCCATCATCAGGGTACTTATAAAATGTTAGAACCACAAATGAAATACTGGATATAACATAACTATAAACAAACACAAAACACTTATCAAAATTCGCATTACGGAACAAAATACTGTTTTCAGTAAATTAAATGCCAGCTCAGGAGATGGCATGAGTATAGGAAATTGTCAAAGAAACCTAACTACTTAACTTGATTATCAAGCTGTATTGATCTTTACTTCTTAATTCGACGGATTTCCATTTTAAGACCGGTTTTCAAGAGGAGCTGAACTGAAATCCAGCATCACGATTAAGTGTGCTCCTTTCAGAGGAAATCGCCAAATCCTCCTTAATTCTCCGCTCCAAGTAACTGTTGCTTAAATACTTACTTTGTTGGAGTACAGAAATATTGTACTCCATAACAAAGACCGGAGTAGAGCAATTCAGTAATGTCTTTTACGTACAAGGAATGGTGTATACATGTCCAGACACATGAGGAAGAATATCTTGAAATTGCAGTCCTTCAGGTGTAAGTGGGAACCACCAAAGGAAGATAAAACTTATGATCTGATAACTGGAATGAAAGAGGCTTGTGGAGTTCGGGAACCCCAGAGGGGAAAGTCGAAGAGGATGACGCACCTTTCTTCATTAAGCACCCTAGCTCGAGTGCTCGGGTAGTATTCAACTCCGAATATGACGTTGAAGCCTCGAATACCAAAGCTAGGAAAGGGAAACCTGTAATACAGCAAGCATCAGATAAGCCTACCGCTACATCCTGCATCCCGTTTACCGGCAATCTATCCGGCAGAATCAGCAGAATTCTCGCCAAATACAACATCAGGACCATCCACAAGCCACCTCCGAAGATTAAACTTTGAAAGACAAACTGGACTTCCAAGTTCGGGAGTGTACCGCATTCCCTGTGAATGTGGGACACCGTGTATAGGACAAACCGGAAGGACCATCGCTACTGGAATAATCGAACATGAACGGAGCATTCGTTTAATGCAACTTGAGAAGTCTGGGCTGGCAGATAACGACCATAGAGCCAATTTTCGGGAGACAACCATCTTGGCAAAATGCAACAGTTACTGGGAGCGGAGAATTAAGGAGGCTTTGGCGACTTCCTCTGAAAGGAGCACGCTTCTTCGTGATGCTGGATATCAGTTGAGCTCCTCTTGGAAACCGGCATTAAAAATGGAAAACCATCGAATTAAGAAGCAAAGATCAACACTGCTTGATAATCAAGCTAAGTAGTTACGTTTCTTTCATACAATTTTCTATACTTACGCCATCTCCTGACCTGGCATTTAATTTATATCCTGATGATAGGAGAGGTGCACACTCCCGAAACGTAGATATCTAATCAACTTTTCACCTGGCTGGCTATCCGAGAAGAAAGTGAGTGAATGTTGCAGCTGTTTGATGAATGAGGAAATAAATATTTGAAAATAGATGGTTTGCCAGAAATATGAAAGCCGCGAGAAAAAGCCTTGTGTCACCGTTCACCACCTGTTTACCATAACCTTAATAGTAGCAAAAGTGTCATCAAAACAGGGTGCTTCAACTTTAAAGAACCATAATATAAACCAGTAGAAATTCACGAATGAATGATTTATTACTCACTTTGAACTGCGCATAATTACGTAACCTCTGTCTCTCTCCCTCCCCCCCCCTCTCTCTCTGCCTAATCCCAATTCCTTCCCCTTATATTTAACACCTGTTACTTCTTACATAATCTTCCTTTTTACAACTACTTACGCTTTTCCTGAATTGTTTCCGCTCTTATTTACATTTATATTTACAATTTTAACCTTATTTTTTTCTAGTTTACGTCCTCCAACATTTATCATATCGGACGATGAATGAAATGGATGAAATGATGCTCAATGCGTCAGGTGTCCATGGAGCTTAGAGTTACCCGACATTCGTCTTTAAGAATAAGGGAAAACCCCGGAAAAGACCTTATCCAGGTAACTCAACCTGACCGAGATTAGAACTCGGGACCTCTTGAGCGTGAGGCAGACATGCTCTGAATATGTTTCTGCTTTCTCTGTTTAACAATTTGATCGTAAATTAAAATCCTTCCAAACCTTTAACCATTTTGGAAAAGCTTTCAATTTCTCTAGTATTAAGTTCTGTTTCCTCTAAACTATTAAACGTTGTCCCTTTAACCGGAGTGTATTGGTCATGTGATTATTTTGTTAAACGTTTCATTACACGCTATAGTGCATAACATCAGAAGAAACGTAGTCTAGCCTTTTACACACAACTTCTCTACAACTGCACCAGCTGCCACTGTCAGAAGGGAATTTGCAGGAGAGGGTGATGGAGGTCAAAGTATTGATTGTAGGTATGGATGTGAACAGATTTCTTTAGTGTCAGTAGCCATTCACGATGTTCTCGAATATCTTCCTCCTTCTCGTTCATTGAGAAAAGTGTTAATTTAAAGGTATTATTTTAGAATTAAATAAATATTCGCTATATCTATTACTTTGGTGTCTGGGTATGTCCATAGCTTTCCTATAGAATTTGGTACATGACAACCGAAAGTCCAAATCTATAGTTCGAATACATATTCGACGAGAGGAAAAACAAGTGAATGCCGTATCCGAACTTACGCTCAGTAAATAAAACAATTGCAAAGGCATTACTTCAGAGAACTTAGGCGAAGACGTCAGCAAGTTTTGATTGTGCAACAGCAGTTTCTGAGGCCCCTCTGATGGCAAGGCATAGTGACTTTAGGCATTGCCAACGAAACAGTGCCTTCAGTAAAATGTAGTACACATAATACTATGTTACATATTAAAATATTATATTTATTACCTTTTCGCTCGTTAACAACAGAAATCCAATTTATGGTTTTGATACATCTAGACAGAAGTAAAAGTAGATTGTGATTTAAATAGTTATTTCAAGATATAAGAAAGAATCCATGATTAAAAGCAATGCATAAAAACTGTTAAATTATTTAATAAAATACTAAAAATCTGAAAAATGTATTATTGAACGATCTCATTATCAATGTTACTCTTGCCCTAAATGGCTGTGTTAGGATCAGCTTTGTCTCATTACCATTTGTGCAAAATATGCAATATTAACGGTGAACACTTAGTCTCTTAGTCAAAAAGGCTTTGTTGAATTAGTTGCATTCTAAGAGGGCTGCTCAATAAAAAATGATCACTTCTTTTTTTTACTACGTACCTTTACTCATCCTCATAATTTTGATGGTCCTTCTCAAAATAGTCTCCCCCGAATGAGATGCACTTGTCCCATCGTTTCTGCCAGTCTTCAAAGATATGCTGGAAACAATTTTTTGAGAGATCCCTCAAAATCGCCTCCGCAGCCTTCACCACTGCTTCTGATAATGGATAATGCCTCCCACAAAGGCATTTCTTTAAGTTAGAGAATAGGAAAAAGTCACACGGGGCTAATTCCGGACTATAGGGAAGGTCAGGGATGCACATCACGTTGATTTTTGCAAGATATTCAGCAACAATATTGGCAATATGCGGCCGCGCATTATCGTGGTGCAGCATCCAGCCCGCTTCACGTATATATGGTTGATATGTACTTGCATGTTTACAGGACATCCCTGCAATATTGTTAAGTCTCTGATATGTGTGCCGGTACAACATGCTGATGAACTATTCCATCAATATCAAAGAATGTGATGACCATGACTTTCTGAGCAGAAGCAACCACTTCTGCTTTTTGGGAGTTGGTGATGAAGGATATTACCATACTGAGCTTTGCTGTTTGCTCTCAGGATGGAAATGATGCAACCAAGTTTCATCAGCAGTGATTACGTTTAAAAGAAGCTCCGGATCTTTCTCTAACATCAACTTTAACTGCATGTTACCTCCATTGCAGCGGTAGGCGATACTGAATATGTCTGAACTTGCCTGGTTCTCACAGGCGGGAACCAGGAATACAAACAATGAAACTGTGTGTTTGTTTTACATTAAGCTAAGAGAATATATTAAGGTTGAATTTTAGTACGAAAAATTATGACCGTAAAGGAATTATGATCTTTCTTTATTGAACAGCCCTCGTATATACCACTTCATTATTTCATACCACAGAAACATATCATAATTTAAAAAGTTTAACAATGGAATACAAATGTAATTGACGACGATGAACTAAATACGAATCATTTTAAAACGTGCAATTATCAAGTGTACACATTTCAAATTCGAATGCTCCAGTCATTGGTGATTTATTTGATGTTAAATTAGGTCCATGTGCAATAGAAGTGTTTCTTGTGGATGGTGCATTCCTTAACTATTGGCATCGTAAAGCTTATTTTATATTGCCATATGAAATTTTCTCATTGAAATGTGAGGAAACTATTATTTGATATGTAATCAATAACATAAAGCAGTTGCATCTAATACGACTATGTTTGAAGGCACTAAAATTGATAATAGTTTTACAAAGATCTCTGTAGTATTTGTTCTCTTATACATTGTCCTTTCACATGCCTATTTAATTACTTATATGTATTCCTTAGTTATCTTGAGTAGAGATGGGACCTTGACGCGGCATCAATGGGCCAAACTTAACGTGAAATTTACTCTCGGAGATAAATAGACGCGGTAGCGCTCTCACCCTATGTACATAAATATCAAAAGGCTACTGACAGAAAACCGTATTCTTCTGGAAGTTTCCCTTCTACCCGATTATCAAACGCAGTAGAAGGCTTGAGAATTTCTAACAGTTATTCAGGCGCTATCCTTTTTGGTATCAAATTCTTCGGGGGAACCCCTCAATATGGAAAAAGAAATAGTTTGCAATAAGATCACGCACAAATTGTTTTAGAGTGTTGTAAAAGAATGCATCACTTATTTTACGCTATAATTAAAGCAATTAAATTGCTATCCGCTGATTGATTTCTATTTTCGTTTCAGAATACAGAAAGCAGAAGAAAATGCATTCTTTGACTAAACCAATTTGCATCCCTTGAATACAGGCATGCGACATAAGCATGTGAGTTTTATGCAGAAAGGTCCTACCATAGGCATTTACGAACAGCCATAATTCACCATTAGTTGAGAGGGTGGCTCATAGAGGGAGTGTTTCGAATTTTGGGAGACCAAGAGGCGTACAAAGCATTCACCATGACTAACAAGTTCTTCATGATGTAGACGCAGATCCGTCAAATGTCAGTACACTAATTAATAGTAAGCCAAGGTGTTAATCAGACGACTATCTGAAAAATGTTACGCTAATATCTTCCGTGCCCTATCACCTTCAGCGGATGCAAGGATTAAATGGGTGGAGTTTTGAGTCACAAATTAGTTTCTGCCGTTGCATATTGCAAATTGTCATTTTCATGAAGATCTTAACATACACGTTGTTGTCTGTTGAGTTGGGGGTTACGTACGACAACATCTTCAATTTTCTTGATATTTAAACGATCTTGAAGTACATGACAAACAAAAGTGTTCCCTAAACGGATGGGTTGCATTCACTGATGATCATCTTACTTGTGTAATTCTTTCCTCCGTGCCTGAATGCGGAAACGTATCAACAGTGTCTCAGAGATGAGTTGCATTATTTAATTGAAGTGCCTCTAGAATTTGGTTTCTACATAATGATGTGCCATCTCATTATAGTAGAACTGTGTGTAATTGTTTAATAACAAATTACTACATGCATAGATTGGTCGAGGGGATTCATTGTACGCATACTCAACCTTCTGGTTTATGTGCAGTCAATTTCTTAGTCTGGGGACATTAAAAGTTTCTGGTTTATGCAACTGCAGCCCTTCCAGAAATTTTTGTAACCTCAATTTTGTCTTGTAGCTGGGTAATAAATGGTTTACAGAACTTACACTAATATGAACTGCTTTTAATGTTTTGATCTTTTGTCACAATCAAAGTACACAGTATTGTATATGCGAGCATTCTTGTAATTTAGAAGTGCGTTTCTGATGTGATATCAAGTGCAACTGCATAAGCGCGTATGTGACGGAAGTTCTGTGCCACGCCGAGAGATTAGAGGTGTCTTCGGTTGGACTTAACGAGTGATCAGAGTCGCAGAGTAAACGAACTGACAAACCTTGAGCCAGCTTACGTTAGTGATTTGTTTTAAATTTTTATTTCAATTTTTCAGCACAGTTGGTGCTATACAAATTGTGGAGCTATATACATAATATACATAATAAAATTAAAGTATACAAGGATAGAGGATACTCATATTAGAGCCCTCAAGCAAACTGGTCTGATTAGTGTGAGTATAAATTAAATAACTTCTTCATCACAGAATAAATAAACATTATAGAAATAAAATGTCCTGTGGCAAGCGTGCCTTCAGTCTTGATGTAGCATCAAGACGACGTCCCAGTTGGAAGAATAAAGCATCTGATACATAAGGATGGTGAGCAAAAATCTGCTTGTCGTTGTAGAGATATACTCATTAATGCTGACTGTCCAATTCTCTAAGCAGCTGTACATTCCGGATGTACCACGGGGCGTTCACAGACAATCGTAATATTCTGTTTTGAAACACCTGGAGTTGCTGAATATGAGTAGGTGAAGCACATCCCCATACAGGACTGGCATATAGAAGAAGTGGTCGTAGAATACTCTTGTATAGTAGCAGTACATTCGCCTCGTAAAGAGGATTTGCGGTTGAGGATGGGATACAACTTGTGAAAACGAGCATATCAAGTTTGCTTTTGATATGTTTACTCCATGTCAGCCGACGATCAAGATGGACGCCAAGATATATCTTGCAGTGCTTACTAGGAAGTTGCAATTTATATATCAGTAAAGTGACAATAAGAACTGTACGAAATAGTAAACTTTTAACGTTACTCCGCGATTGTGTGTACTTCTTCTATCAAGTAGAACCAATGATTTAGTAGTTCTGTAATTTTGACAATAGATGGGATATGTCCTTTTGCTTGACTACCTGGTTTGGAATCTGGCTTTGCTGTTATAAGTTTAATTTGGTATACATTTCATAGCTCAGATAGCAGGTTGTGCCATCTACAGGCTTTGTGGCTTTAATTTATTCTATGGATAAAAATTACTGGGACTACCCATTTCTGATACAGCATTGGTAGGAAATCAGTTAAGAAAATAAATATATTTAAACCTACAATTTAATTTAGTTTTTGATTATTTAAATAATAATAATATGGATATATCAAAGTATAACTAAATAATATTACTTCATATGCTATTTTTATATACGTATCAGTTTTATTTCTATAGCTTCTTTATTTTGTAGTATACTTCTTGCGTAAAACTGCTTCCTCTTTCTTTTTCAATATTTGTTCACTTAAATACCAACCGCATCTAGGAATAATTAAAATACCCCAGCATCATATAGCAACCTAAACCTACTCTATAATTAGTTCGCAGAATGCTTCGCTACTGAGAAATGTTCATCAGTCTCTTGTCTTTATTTCATAGCGACAAGAAGTTTTAGAGATAATTATGTTTAATAAGATCGCATCCAATATGAAATTCTAATAGCGTTCCTTACGGAAAATATATTACAAAGGTTAATACAAAGCTTTGAAAATTTCATTACTTAAAACATAAGCTTTATATGAAGAACCGTGAATTTCTCACCATCGGAGATCACACTTATTTCTCATCACAGTCTGACAGTTATCGATGACATTATTTATCATCTACTCTTTACGTTTGAAACATATCACCAACAAAATTGAGGATGTTACATGCCAACCAACCATGGAATTCGAAGTGAATAATTGCCGCAAATGTTGGCAAACAATGAAAATGTTAGATTGATAGCCAGAACACATGCTTACATACCATTTTAGTGATCGAAAGTCGTATAAACTAGTAAGTTTATTTTGATATGCGCCAAAATATACAGTACACATTTTGTTGCAGTGCACATGCGCACGCCTGAGTGCGTGTTGTTACATCGCCATGATGTATAGTTAGTTGTGTAAAGAACTGTGTGTTCTGTGATTGGAAGTGAAAATGGGTCTCGCGACGGAGAACGAAGTGTTTATAGTGGAATATTATTTTTGCTCGTACGGAAACGCTTATCTAGGCGGGACATTATAGTGAATACTTCAATAAGTCAGCACCTAGCAACACAGTTATGCTATCTCTTAAAAATTTTCGTCGCGCGGGTGGTGTATTGTGCCAACACAAGGGAAGGTCTGGTAGGCCAGTATTTGTGTCAACAAATGAAAATCATTGACGTGTCCTCAATCAGGTGTCGCAGTCTCCAAATCAGTCTTCCGCCAACATCCCTGAAATTCAACATCAGCAATACGTCACTTTGACCATTAAGAACATACATGAATTTCCGCATAGAACACAGGTTGGGCAACAACTGACGGAGCACGATAAGCATGTCAGTGTAGAATATTTGTCACGATTTTTAGCTATGGTGTACGAGGATCCATACTTCTTGTTCAATGTGAGGTTCTTCGACGAAAGTCACATTAACTTGGAAGGTCTTTTTCAGTCGCCAAACAAATCCCTTTCTTGGTTTCGGGACACCCGACACTAGTCCAGAAACCGCGACATAGTTTGCGTGTGACGATTTGGTGTGCAGTGTCAGGGAACGATGTGCTAGGTCCGTATTTCATAGAGAATGATGGTGCACCTCTTACTGCCAATCAGGAACGCTATAGGAACATAGTGATCGGGCCATTTATTCAGGATCTAAGAAGACTTTGTCGTGTTAGGAACATACAGAACAATAGACAGTGGTTCGAACAAGACGGGATGACCTGCCACACCACTGCAGTCTATGGTTATGCTGCAGAAACCTTTTCAGGACAAGTAATTTCCCGCGGGGATGAGTTCTTCTACCCACCACATCCCCCCAGGGGCCTTAGGTATGGGAATTGGCGATCCCGCGGTCCCGAGCCACCCTGACACCCTCGATGTGGGTTCAGCTTAGTGTTGGGGAGTCAGACAAAACACACACCCACGTGTAGGCCGTGCGTGGAGACACGTGTCGGTGGAAAGGTTTGCCCTGTTGGTTGAGGGATGCGCATCTGAGTTCGTTCCAGTTTTCTTCTGAATTCGGGGAGGGTGCGCATTTCCAATACACTACTTTGGTTTCTGCTTCGCCTAAACGGGAGGTTAGGGACTAACTCACCCCTAATCAATCGGACAGCACTAGGTACTGTACCGAACTCCATGGTGAGTGGGCCGGCGAGCCCGCTATATCCCCTGTTTAGCTCTATTATCCCAGTGGGATGACCTCTAGTTCGGCTCCGTGGTGGGTGGGGACCGCTGGGGGATGAAACTCGTTTCATATATTATGACAAAAAATAATTTAAATAAAAATGCAAAGAAAAGTGGAAAGGAAATAGCTGAGACATGTGGTCCTCGCTATTTATTTATTTGTAGGACTGAGGAAGGTCGCAAATTTATTACGGTGAACTCGTTCATTATTCAGAAGGGCTTAGATAATATTGCTGGTCCTGTCAAATCATGTACTCGATCTCGCAATGACACGCTACTGATCGAAACAGTTTCTTCGACGCAGGCTGCAAAAATCTTGAAAGTCAATATGCTTGCAAGCTACCCGGTGCGCGTTGAATTGCACAGGACACTGAACTCCTCGCGTGGTGTCGTAAACACCAGCACATTGGACAGTATGTCCAATGAGGAGATTCAGGAGAACTTGGTAGAACAAAGTGTGACTAATGTATATCGAGTTCACCAGTTACCAGTAAGAAAGCTGTCCTCCATTGAGGATGTGGAGTGAGTAGATCCTGTCCTCATTGCCCAAACGACAGTGAGGAAAAGGCAGGAAAAACCTGCTCAGCCCCAAAGAAAAGGAATAAATTGATTCGACCACCACTGGGCAGGTAGGTTTTGTCATGGCAAATTGATGTTGAAAGTAGTACTTTCTATGCCTTTTGGTATTTTATTGGTAATTACAGATTTTTATTGTTTTTTACCCATTTGGGTTTATCCATTTTATTGTCATTTTGTTTTGATCTGTTTTTTAAATTTTGAATAATTTATATCTGGCCATGAATTAGTTTTTGTAAGGGCGCTGATGACCAAGCAGTTGAGTGCCCTTATATACAAATCATCATCATCATCATCATCATCATCATCATCATCATCATCATCATCATCATCATCATCATCATCATCATCATCATCATCATCATCATCATCATCATCATCATCATCATCATCATCATCATCGTCACCATCACCATCACCGTCATCGTCATCGTCATCGTCATCGTCATCGTCATCGTCATCGTCATCGTCATCGTCATCGTCATCGTCATCGTCATCGTCATCGTCATCGTCATCGTCATCGTCATCGTCATCGTCATCGTCATCGTCATCGTCATCATCATCATCATCATCATCATCATCATCATCATCATCATCATCATCATCATCATCATAATTACCCACCACATTCCCCATTTCACAATATTTGATGCCTACTTGGAGGAATGTAAAAGGAGAAATTTTTAAAATATCCATATCTACCCAAAACTGTGCCTAAATTACGTCAGAAGATTGTCTTGTTCTTCAGGACCCTGCAGCAACCTACGTTACAGAATATATTGGAAATTCTGTGTGATCGTTATGAACACTGCCTACAAAACAATCGAGCACATTTCGTACACTTACACCATCTCGATACGTAAGGTAATAAAAATAAGAGTAACAATTTCCAGTACTGTATATTTTGGCGCATACTGTACTTATCCTCTCCAGTTATCTTATTTATGACTAAATTATATTTATATTGCAAACTGCTCTATATCAAAATGTGGAGCTTAAAAATTAGCACATGCTGGAAACGAAAGGTACCGAAACTTAAATTACTGAAATAATATAGCTCATGCATTTATTAATTAAATCATCTCATTCGTGCTATTCCTAAATAGCTCCACTCATGATGATTGCAATTCCACACAGAGTTTAACGGAGGGATCCTAGTGATGGAAGCCAATAACAGATCAGTCATTTCGCAATATACCAGAAATTTATTCCCTTTAACTTCAATGCTTATAGAAAATTCCCTTCATAGTTCAGAGCACAAGTTTAGGAAGCTTTAATTAAATGATCCTTTGCGTTATATTTTAGCTTATTTTCGTTATATTTCATATTATATTGTTATAACTAGTTATAAATAATTGATCCCAGCGTATAGCACAGAGGAAACTGGTATGTTTTCAGTTGTGAAGCTAAATTTCTTGAAATAGAAACAAGTTTTTCTTATTTTATTTAGCTTTTACACACCTTGACTTGAAATATTAATTATTATATTCAGAAAATTACCTAAAGTAAATTTATAAACAGCGGTATACAAGAAATAAATATAAGTAAGGTTTAACTGGACTATCAATTACATAACAGATTCCTCTAAATATACTATAATACCACCGAAATCTTTATATTCAAGGTGAAAGGCAATTAGGTTTCGTAGTTTCATGGGAAAATTTGCTTGATGTGCACACATTGTACTAACCATATTTTCCGCAACATTTTCTCTTGCTATTCTACGTTAATAATAAATATGTGGTGACTCAGAAATACCGGGTTCGAATCTCAGATGAAGCTGCACACTTTACATTAGTATTACTCTTTGCCCTTCGTAGTCTAAAAGTCTGGACGTGAGTGTGAATCTTTGAGCCTGTGCAAATAGGTTAAAACCAACGACAACACGATGTTTTATTGGAAATGTTCGATATGACCATAGTCATTTTAATGCAAAAAGAAAACTGGTATATTTTAAATACTAAATATTTTGTAAATATATTTGGACCTGTAATTTTGATTGTAAAACTACCTCCTTTAACTAAAGTGTTTTCTTTCTTTTTTTTTCAATATGCGCTTAGTTTTCATTTCCATTTCGATGAAATTATTGACGGCAGCTTTTATTTAGGGTGTTCTTAAGGTTCTCCAGTTACATAATTAAAATATCGACCTATATAACTTAGATTTCCAAGTTCGATGGCACATCGTTTCATTCTTTCTACAAAGTTTAGTGTCTATTTAAGGGTACACGATAATGATGCAAACAGCTAAGGGAATTGTTAATTTTGGCGGCGCTTTCGAAACTGTGTATCCGCTTATGATGAATGTGTATGTAGAATATTCACTTCTGTTTCATGGGTAACCTCAACAAAGTGTGTATGTCAGCTTTCCATTGACAAAATAGTCATATTAGAAACTTCAGTGGTAGTGTTTGATATTTTGTTTGTAAAAACATGCCCAGAAACATACCCTACTTACGAGGTAGAGCTTCCGAAAGAAGAAAGTAGGCAAGACGTAGATTGTGGAATTTATTAGGTAAGAGTTAAATACTGAATCTGCTGTTACGTTCTGTACTGCAGTCCTTCACCATATCTACAGCCAACGATAGGATTGTGCCCAATTACAGAGCTATTATAAGTATTTCTTCCGATTCCCTAACTAAAACACATAAGCGAACAAAAATGCTTCAGAGAAGACATCATTATAGTAACCTCCAGCCGAAGTTACATTGCAAAAGCTTACTGAGCTCGTGTCGGAAGGAGGGGGTTGGGGGTTTTAGGGCCCGTGTCGGAAGGAGGTCAGAAATTGTGCGGTAGCAGGAAGTAAGAGAATTGCACCAAGATCCTCCTAAGCGTAAGTCTAGCTGAGCTCGCCGGTTACCAGACTATTATCAAACCTCTGTGCCAGACACCAGCATACCCAACCGTCTAAGGATTTCGGAACAATGCTCATTTATGTATACTCTGCTTTTAGTTTTATCAAACCTCAATCAATCTTAACTTTGAAAACAAACCTTTAAAGTATTTTATTCAGATTTGAACGTGTAATTCCGTGTACAAAATGCCTTTAAAGTGAGATGGGAACGCGTAATTAAACATTTAGGAAAAAATATCTTGACATTATAAAAAACAAAGAACCCTAAACTGTTATTAATGGTTGATTTTGAAATGTTTAAGATTTTAAAAAATGCAACTGTTTCTGCAGTTAAGTGAAAGTACAGTTACTGATGAAATACATTTGAAGACGGAAAAAATGATATAGTAGATTATAGAGTGGTTATTAGTGGGAGGGAATCAAATCCTGAAGACGCTATTAAAGATTTTCTATCTGAACAAGGAAGACGTGTTTCGAAGTTGTGGAGAGTTGTATTATTTAATTTATTATTATTTGCGTTTGTGAAGTTTAATAATGATATTTATAATAATACAAGTGTTATCATTTCACTAATTTGTAAGAAACAATATCGTCGATCCCAGACCAAGTACATGAGATTAATTTTAGTGTCCACCGACTGCAAATTATGCTGGGGAAAATATACTAAAAGTTCATGATAAAATAAAATAGCTTATTACAAATTTCAATCCCCAAACGGCAAATTGTAAAACATAAAACGGAATATAAAATCATATTTCAAATTGATATCCCAACGTCAACCAATAGTAATTAAATTACATTTCAAACTTTAAAAGCTCAATCTGATATTCTGAAACGTAACTGTTAAAGAGTACGAACTATTTTCAGTGCTGCAGTGAACCTACTTTTCTATTTTGAATGTAAAACTTGAAGGAAAATCCGCCCGCGTTACAATACTCTCAAGCTCATGGAAGTTGTTAATGTTGTTAAGGTGAAAACATACGTCTGTATGGATAATGTTGTACAAGAAATTGAAGCTTGAATTGAAGAATTGGCCGACAAAGGAACTTTTGATAATTTCCAATGTTTGAACGTATCTCCTGCCACCCTCTCCAAAAAAAAAAGGAAAAACAGAAAGGAAAAGAAAGAAAGAAGGAAAGAAAGAAAGAAAGCAAGAGTGGGAGAGAAGGAAGAAAGAAAGACAGTAGCAAACATAGAAAGCAAATAGTAACATTTTTAGTAAAAGCGTCAGGCACCAACTTCTGCTCCTAGACATTGCGATCTTTAAGTTAAGAAACGATTCGGTTTCTGAATGGATAAATGTGAAATTTAGAGAAAGTTCACTTCATACACTGCCAGAGTACCCCCCCTCCCTTATGTGACCAGAAGCCCGGATAAATGGGACCTCGAGGACGATATTTAAGATCCTTTCCTCTATCACGTACCCAGTAGATAAAGACTAGGAGCTGATTTCATCCAAAAATTTTAATTTAAATATATGATTTAAGGCCATTTGAAATCAAATAAAGTACGTTTTGAAAAGTTCCAAGTGTGTGTGTGTGTGTGTGTGTGTGTGTGTGTGTGTGTGTGTGTGTGTGTGTGTGTGTGTGTGTGTGTGTGTGTGTGTGTGTGTGTGTGTGTGTGTGTGTGTGTGTGTGTGTGTGTGTGTGTGTGTGAACGGCTGAACTCAAAAATGAAACCGTTCAGTAAATAGCGAACTTGATATTCCTTGGCATCTCTTAAACATATATTCCAATATTTAAGAAAACCCGCGTGAAAATTCTCGAAAATTATGTAAAATGAAATTTATATCTCACATTTTCTAGGGATAGTAATATAACTTTGGTCTTGTCTTACCTTTAAGATTCGCCAATAGTAATTAAATTATATTTCAAACCTTAAAAGTTAAATTTGTTGTTCTGAAACGTAATTGTTAAAGAGTACGAACTATTTCCAGTGCTGCAGTGAATCTACTATTCTATTCTGAAGGAAAATACGCCCACGTTACAGTACTCTCAAGTTGTTAATGTTGTTTAGGTGAAAATATAGGTAGGTGTGTGTGAATATTGTACAAAAAATTCAAGCTAGAATTGAAGAATTGGCTGGTAACGGCAATTTTGATAATTGTATATCTGAATATACCTACTCCCACCCCCACCAAAAAGAAAGAGAAACAAAGAAAGAATAAAATAGAGTAAGTGAAGGAAGAGTAAGAGAGAGGGAAGGAGGGAGCAAAGGAAGATAGAAAGAAGGAAGGAAGGATAGCAAGTAAATAATAAAAGTTTTAGGGAAAGAGTGGCGCACCAAGCTCTGTTCCTAGACATTGCGCATCTGTAGGTATAAGTAACGACACGATTTAGCTTCTGAATGGATCATTGTGAAATTTAGATAAAGTTCGCTTCAAACACTGCTAGAGTTCTCCCCCCCCCTTCTTCTATACCAGAAGAATAAATGGAACCTCGATGAAGATATTTTAAGGACCTTTCCCCTATCACGGGCCCAGTAGATAAAGACTAGGAGCTGATTTCATTCAAAAATTTAAATTTAAATATATGCTTTAAGGCCATCTGAAACCAAATAAAGTATTTTTAGAAAAAGTTCCAAATGTGTGTGAGAGAGAGAGAGGGAGAGAGAGGGAGGGAGGGAGAACGGCTTAACTAAGAAAGGAAACTCTTCAATAAATAGCGAATTTGTCATCCTTTGGTATCTCTTAATCATATATCACCAATATTTAAGAAAACCTTCCACGCTGATCTTTTGCAGGCGAAAAATCTCTAAATTTATGTAAATCGAAATTATATCTGGTATTTTATTAGAACAGTAATGTAACATTCATCTTGCCTTGACTTTTAGATTTTTATTTTTAATGAACGTATAGGAAGACGAAATGTATTAATTAAAAAGGGTTGTTAAATTTAATACCAAGCATATATATTTTAATTATTTTTATTCCAATCGTTCGGAAATAATTTTATACAACGAGAAGACCATTAACAGACAATTTACTGTACAAACTCTTAGAAACCCTTTAAAAAATACGGTTCAAAAAATTAAGCTTTCCTTAACCGGATTTGCGAGAACCTCCTTGCATTTTTTGCACTTCTGAATACTTTTTAAGTTTTAAAATGCTGAGACTAATCAGCTCTATCGCGAATAGAGTACCTGTGGAATTTCTAAGCCAGCGTATACCCAAACATTTTATCCTACTAATGATCCAGTTTCTTGTACAACAGAATGTGGGATGAACGTGACGTAGCTGGGAAGCAAACTTCCGTAAGAGTAATTGGGAAATGCATACAAAATGAAGATAGTGGATTGCGAAAGTCATGTGATGCCACGTGTAATTTTAGTAACATTAGATAGCATCCGCACAGGTAAAACAGCCCTGTAGACACTATTACCCTCCAGGGGCCACCTGGCCGTGAACATACCTACGTCATCGAGGGAGTTGGTTTGACCTGACACTTAATGGGACAACAGACATGCGCTCCAAGAACCTGGGTTTTCTTTACGCATGCACAGGGTTGCTAACAAAGCTTCTAAGGATTTTTATCATTGCCACGCTTGTCGAGGATAAATATAGCTCTGAAGGGGGGCAAGTGGTGCCGTAAATAGCATTCTGCTCCTTATCTACTGCTGACGTTGGGGGTGTCGCATGAATGAGAACTGGAGAGAGTGGGGCGCGTTTTCATTCAGAATGATGACGTAGTCGTGCTACTGTCACTGATTGATGCCTGCAACCGAACAGACTCATCTTCCTTCCTCATTCATCCACCACAATTAAAAATAGACCAAGCGAATGTTACCTCTTGAGACATTACTCTGCAAGGTTGTCATGTCCCATTAATACATCACTCACTGGGCTAAAACGTCACATGCATGCTGACTAAGCTCAAAGAGAAGTCAAGCTGTCAGCTATGTGAGTGCAAAGGTTTTATCACTACAGATCCGGATCCTTAGCCCCCTTTTTATTTTCTCTACTCGTACCTACAGTAGCATTCTCTTACAACAAATATTTAATTTCAAGAAATAGATGTGTTGAGAACTACCTGAATAAATCATATAAAAAGTGTGTGTGTGTGTGTGTGTGTGTGTGTGTGTGTGTGTGTGTGTGTGTGTGTGTGTGTGTGTGTGTGTGTGTGTGTGTGTGTGTGTGTGTGTGTGTGTGAACAGCATAAATCAGCAACGCGTATTTAATTTCCGTATCTTCCAAACATGCCAAACGAAGATTCCAGTAAATCTTTCAAATCAACTACTTTTTGAAACGCTTTTGCAAATTGTAGTTTTTCTAAAATAATTTACATTTTTTTTATTAAATTGCATATGTTTAATATATTTTCACGTCAAATGAGATGTATATTGTCGCGAATCCGTTATCTACGATAGCGCGGCTTGTGTACACAAAGAGCAGGCAAATTAAAATAACTGAGATAAAAGACTTAACCACACAGATAATATGAGGTAAACGGAAATTTCTAGTGACTTCTTGACTGATAGAGATTATTCGGTTTCTGGTTTGTTTTGTGTATGTGACGTAATGTTACGTGAGAATTGAACAGCGAATTCCTACGGAAATAAAGAACATTTGGAATATCTGCAACTCGGACTTTTAATTCTACGAACCTACAAAGTCACAATATCTTGAACTTTTTGTAAATAGCCTCAGTACTGCGCTTCATTTTGCATGGCCTGTATAAATGATAAACTTTAAAAATAGCACAAAATCTTACTCCATAAACACTGCATGTCTCACATGCAGTATACAATTTATATTGAACTTTTGAGGATTTTTTGTGGTTTGTAATTTACATTCCTCAACTTTAAGTCTCATCGGACGATGAATGGTATGTGCGAAATGCTCAAATGAGCCCGGAGTCCATAGAGCTTAGAGTTACCCGACAGTCGTCTTTCAGGATATGGGAAAACCCCGAAAAAAGTTATCCAGGTAACTCAGCCTGAAAATTTTTTGTGGAGTTGTATGCTTTGCTATTGTTTCAATTTTCCAATACTTACACCTTTTCTGAAATGGGAAATCGTAAGGCTTGTTATACAAAAAAAGGTATTTTGATATCATTACATCTCTACCAGCTGTTAAAAGATGTGATAGTCGCTTCGCATGCTTCTAAATCCCCTATTCCCATTGTATTTATTGAAAGGAAATCAAAACTTTTTCAATAAATATATTTCTCGATGAACATGAATTGGAAGAAAAAACCTTTTTTGAAAGTAGTTTGTACATCAGCACAGGAATCCATATCAATGCAGCCATCAGTATTTTCTCTTTCAGAGCCTGTAAAATGTAGGAAAGGTAAACCTTGAAGTTGGTGGTCCATTTTGTCGGAAATATTGGCACGTTGGCCATAGCAGCCCAATGGTTAGAGATGCTGGACGACAACCAGAAGGTCCGTGGTGCAAATCCCGACTATGGCATTGCAATTTTCAGTCTGACTATCTCTCCATACTTTAGCCTACACACGGCCAAAGTGAAAGAACAATTAATTTCCAATAATTGACCTAATAGTGGTTAACTATAAACCCCGGGCCTTAAAGTACTTACACGTTGTAAGTTGCCATTAAGGTAGTTGTCTCATGTGTTTATGAGAACTCCTAAGTGGTTTACCGGGAAAATACGAGTCAGTTGGAGAATTTAATGCCATGTCGGCAAGTTGGCCATAGTGGCTCAATGGTTAGAGTGGCTGAACGGAAACCAGAAGATCCCTGGTTCAAATCCCGGCTATCTTTCCATACTTTAGTCTACACTCGGTCAGTGTGAAAGAACAATTAATTTCCGTATTGAATTTTATTGAAAGCCCACATTAAAAGAAACAAAAGCTTGAGGAATCTATGTACAGGTCACTCATCACCATGGTCACGAGCACCAAAAGGCTTTATTTGCTGTAATAGATGTATGAGAAAGAAAATATTAAAAGCAACTTAATTAAAAATCTAAAAAACTGTGGTAGTTCCCATGTTAACTTATGTCTGAGAAAACTTGGCATTTACAGGATCAGATAGGAGAAGGATAGAATCAGTCAAAATGAAATTACGATTTTAGCGAGACGTACAATTTTATCTAAAAATCATAACGAGGACATTAGAACAGAATTAAACATATTACACTTACATGACAGAAGAAACCAAATAAGAAAGGTTAGAACACATAGGAAGGATGCCACAAAATAGATTACCACAGACATTACTTCTCTACCAGCCTAAAGGTAGGAGAGTTGGATGTGCAGGCAGCAGTTGGATAAACTATCTCGATGTGGAAACACGTCAAAGGCCTAAATCCATTAGGTAGAAGAAATGTATGTATAAATTATTTTATACCTATGCTTACCTTTCCCAGGGGAATGAGGTTGAGGTTTAGCTATATACTTATGTCAATGAGGAGTCCTTCAGTCTGCAAGTTATTAATGCACAGCGATCTCCGCGACTTCTTATATTTTCATGAAATTTCATGGAGACACACATTATGCCAAATTACTTGGTTATATCAATCTTTATCAGTTAGTGCTAGTTACCACCACAATGCAGCTAGTAACAGTAGAGCGGTTCCAAAAATCTACCGAAAGGGAATTCCTAATATCTTAGAATTCTGTGAGCAGAAGCTCACTATAATTTTGCCTTCTTCTCAATGAATTATATTTCCGATGAAACAAATTATCTGCACATCTCTTTTCAGAATAACACGTTCGCACAATTATTTCCTGTACTCAAGCAAAAATATAGATTCAATGAAACACTATTTGGTAACGCCAGAATGGCACTGCTCTGGCTCATACCACAATCCTAATCATTGAGGCAGGTCTACTACAGAATGGCATAGCAAACAAGAACAGTTGCTTACCGAATAAAATATTACATCTCTCGTGCCGAAACCAGCCTGGAAAATTCCTGTAGCAAAACTTATAAAAAAAGCACATCCAGAATATTAGCTGCCACATTGATTGCAAAGTATCGAATTTGAAGCTGTAATTTTCAAACTTTATAGACATTTCTGCTTTGGAGGCGCGCTTTAATGAATTGTAGTACTTTCCAATTGAGCTACGTCCATTTAGAATAGATGGGAAGTTTTAGAGTTTCTTATTATGAGCTTGGTGTTAAAACTGATAGCTACTGTTTTCAGTGTGCCCTCATTTTGCTGCCTGACCTCTGCATCCTAGATTTCAGGATTCGTTTCAACTGAGAAGTCTTATTTTCCTCTTACACGGGACTGCTCAAATATCGTTGCGAGTATGTAATTGTTTCACAGTTTTATTACTGTAAAATTATCAATGCAACATCGATTTGGCACACAAAATGAATTCATTTCATAGGTTTGTTCGTTATAAACTTGTTAAATAAATGAAGGCTGTCAGGACTTAGGCAATCCTAACATTTATCTGAAATGAAATAAAAATTTAATGTTCCCTATGCTCCTTACATCACTTTTGAAGGGAACATGAAGCTGCCAGGTATATAAGTGCACGAAGATGATACAACACATGTTCCGAGTAAGTTCAAGAAATTAAAAACTGACTAGGGACTTCTATTTTATCTATTTTCTATAAAGCAATAAAGTATCGTAACATAAGTTCCAATTATAGCCGATATTACTTGCTAAAACCTGATTTTGGACAGTCTGTAAGATACAAGTTGAAAGAGACATATATGTTACGTTCTAAGACATAGCTTAAACCAAACTGCAAAAATACTTTATTTTTCTATTGCATAGAGGCTCCCAAGTTTTGAAGACAAAGGAGTTTGTTAGTGGTCTTAATCGCCTTGCAATTGTCGTAGAACTGAATCCGTGTTCTTTTTCAATGTTTCTATATACAGGTTTTACATCAAGCATCCGATGTTAACTTTATAATGGAATTAAATTTCTAGAATTCTTTAGAAGGTTTTCAGCGAAATTTTATGTATTTAATTATTCTTAATATAAGTATTTCATAACTATCAGGAGCAAAAAACCACGGTGGTTACAGATAATTTTCCGAGAAACTTCGAAATCACTATATTTTCTAGCTCATTGAGGAGATTAACAATTTCTTCACACTAGCCGTATATAGCCTAAGGTTTTTGATAGATAGAGTCAACATAAAAAATTTAACGCCTTGGCCGGGACTTGAACCACTCAAGTACTTACGATACTAAGTGTATCGGTGTATCTCGAATGCGAGAGCTGCTAGTGGTTTACCGGGGAAATATACGAGTCAAATGGAGAATTTAATGCCAGGACGGCACGTTGACCATGGTAGCTCAATGGGTTAGAGCGACTGGACGGAAACTAGGAGATACGTGGTTCAAATCCCGGCCATGGCGTTGAGTTTTTTATGTTGACTATCTGACTATATTTTCGTTAATTTTTGGAAACCAGTAAAGCAAAGGTTGTTTTATCAGTAGTGAATAAAGGTTCTTCTAATTTATCAGAACTATATGATACGAGGAATTAACGACTAAATGAATTTAATATATTCACAAAAAGTATATCATTAAGCAAATGTAACTCACTAAATTGAAGCTTAGTGCATTTCTGTATTTAGTCATCTCCATTACTTAACTACATATTAGGCATGAAATTTAGAATTCTCATATTACTCCAATTCTTAATTGTCCAACGTAAATTTCTTAAGGATATTTTAAGATTAAGTATCCCTCATGAAGCGTTCAATGTAAGAAGCAATGAAAAATCTTCTATATTTTATTGTATTTCCTGCTTGAGTAAACAACCCATTTATTATGAAGTAACAGAAATGCTTTACTGTAAATTCTAAAAATAGTTTTAAGCTGAAAACTTAATACGTAAATACTAAATATTTCAGAAGGATGATATAATCCCCCAAGGCATCTCCCTGGTAGTCAATTTCTTGTACTAATGTGGACACCCTCTTATGGTAAACAGCCTTCGTTACTCTGCGTATTCGGCCACAAACGAATAATTACGACAGGTATAAAAATGTTTAACAGGTTCACATATATTTGTCTACCTCCTTTTTAATAAATTATTTCTAAGGAGCCTATTCTTCTACTTCACGTTAATCACGGTAAAAAATTTGTAGAAACGCACTCATTTCTAATTTTCTGGTAAGTATTTCAAGAAATAAGAATTAAGTAAGTCAAATATTTAACGAGCTGGGCGCCATGTGGTGCTTTTGAAACTTCATTCTCACTGTCTGATTAGGGAGTTAAAAGGTAAATGATGACTTTTCATTTGAGAAAAGCAAGTCGTTTAGAATTATATGGTCTACAGAAGTTTTCCCAGAAAATTCGTGGTAATTTAATGAAAACCATTTGACCCATTATTAAGAAAAGTTACATTTAAAAACTTCACCATTAAAGGTATAATTTGGAATAAGTGATCTGTTTTTGAAATCTTAGCATTGTCTCCTTGGTAGTCGCTGAAAACCTAAAATCTCAAAATCACATTTAACAGACTTTCCATTGAACACCGAAATTGTTCTAAAATACTTTCTTTTTCCTTTGGATCGAGGAACTATCAGAATATTTTATTTCCGATGATACCCAATTAACCAACCTTTGGTGAAAAATGCCTCTTTTGCTGATAATTATAAAAAACGATGAAAGTAAAAATAAACTTTATTTTTTCAAACAATCAAAAAAACAAATAATTTACTTAATGAAGTATATAGCAGTTTCCTATAACCCGATTAGGGTTTTCAAAATTTTGTAATGTTTTAACCTACTCTGTTCAAAACAATAACCCATGTCAGCTGTTTTGCTCACTTCGAACAATTATACCAAATACCACCAGAATTAAGGTGTTCTCATTCACACTACTTCAAATTTAGCCTTTTTTGCTCTTTTACCGTCCAGAAGAATGTAAATTTTATCACTAACATACTAGTACTGCTGAAATCTTGTTCAGTTCAGAGATGTCTGAGCGAAAGACAGTAGTAAATGTGGTTAAACTTTATAGCTCACGAAGGGAATGTAGCCAGTAGGATTAAGCCCTGATTCCTTCCTTCAGGTGCTGAAATGACAACTTCGCCGCCACGAGTTTGAAACTTGAAATGGATGAAGATACACTTCATGGCTTTAAAACCCCTGAAGGCACATGAGGAGCGGCAACAAAAATTTACTCTGAATGTCACTTTTCTCAAAGTTTCCATGTCCTCAGGCTTGCAACTTCGCAATATATCAAGTTAACCGCTGATGAGAGAACAAGTTCACAGTTTTCACAACGGAGCGTCATTCAAATTACTTCAAAACTGAAGACTTTGTTCGCAAAACCCTTAAACGTAGGTACCTGAAGTCTCCATACATATTATACTATAATTTTCCTCTTGTTCCATATGATAAGGGTAATTGTTTGCAATTCCATAATCTATAGATTTATTGCGGTATTGTAATAATTTGCACAGTGTTAACTTTATTGCTGGATCATTTATTAGTCCCCTTGTTTAAGTGAAGAATATGCCCAGAGCACAGAAATGCAAGTTTAATGTTCATCTGCTGGCCTTTTTGAATAACTGGCCTTTGCAGACTAACCAAATAGAATAACTTGTTACTTCAAACATTATTGAAAACTATAGTAATTTATATTTGCATGTAACACTTTCTAGAAAGCAACCAATTTGCTCCGTTTATTCATAATTCATGTTTTCGACGATAAATTCTTAAAGTACTTAATAACTAGTTATTATGCTTCATATTTTTAAACAGGTTTTGGGTGACAGTCTGAACCATCAATCACTTGAATCAAATGTTTCCTAATTGAAATGTCTTATTAAGCTATGGCATTAATTATGGTTGTTAAATTTGCAGCACTAAGTTGCTGAAAAACCAAGGTAATGATGGACAACTTTGTTCTTCTTTACACCATGTTTAAATACCCATACTTTAGTAAATATGACCACCTCAGTTACATCCTGCAAAAATTTCATTATCTTGTACGTTTATAGTTTAGTACTATCTTTGGAAACTGCAGATTATGCATTCTCTCAACTGCGATTGCCTGTTTTTCCTGTGGCGTTGAAATATTTCATTTATTGAGTTTACACAAAATTTCATTAATATAGTACATCGAATTTATGTTATAATCTTGTTCATTTGTTAGTTATCATCAGAAAGTTTATTTTGCATCTTTGTATTTACTCTACTTTTTGTACTCAGCCATGTTTCACATCCATACACTAGAACCAACATTCAACAGAACAATTGGTGCAAAATGCGCGAGGGATGGACGAATGATCGACCTTTTGTGTCGATCTTTAAGAATTCTTGTAGATGTATGCCTCGGCGCTCTGGAGTAATGAGTCTTATCTATGGCAATAGTATCGGAGTGAGAATAATTTTTATGTTGCTATAGTACGAAAATATAACAAATTTTGTCTTCTTTAAAAATCTTGGGATTTATTCCACAAAACTATTAATATATTATTATACAATGTTACATTTCCTAGCGTTTGTCCTTTCGTAAAGCAATTATTATTATATCGTTGAATTTTAAATTTCTGCGGAATAGGTACACCGAAGGAAACATATCTTTCCACGACTATGATCTTGTACAGAATGACGCGAAATTATCTATATATTCTCGAATCTCTGCGCACGAGGTTTCTATAAAATCGAAATTACTTATATCCTATTGTTCCAGGTCACAACATTACGTAATCAATTATAATAACCAATAGGAACACCATTATGTAAGCTGTATCATTCTATGGCTTACCCAGTTTTACATTCTATTTTATAAAAGTCACACTTTCTAGAACAATGAAGAACAAATTTTTAAATATTTGAAGAAACATGAAATAACCGTCTCAAACACTGCCATTTTCTGAATGGAAAAACTGTAGAACTGTTGTACCTCCGTTTCAGAATTTTGTGAATTGTTCACCACATTTACAAAACGTTTGTCAATTTTAAATTTATATATATTTCCTTTTGTTAGTTTATTGCATATCCAAAGTACGTATCTAAAGCTCAAAAACTGCTCTATGTGTAACTGCCTAGAAGTTTTTCATAGAACGTGTTGTTTTCACCAGTAAGCCATTTCTTGCCCCCCCCCCTTCGAAATTTCAAAATCTTACCTTCCCAAAGGGTTTTGATTAATAACTAGAATGTAGTATAAATAACAAACAACGTATTGTGACTTTGTGGGTTCGTGGAATTAAAAGTCCAGTTGCACAAACTCAAAATGTTCTTTATTTCTACCGATTACAGTTGGTACACTTACCGATTACATAGAATTACGTAGCGTACACAATTACAATCCACCTGTTCGTCTGTCACAGGTCCAATCGACACTCACAATAACGTACAACTCTTCTGATGCACGTACGCAGTCTTCCAATTCGTTCGCTAGTACGGCGCTCTCCACGGCTGCTCGCCAAGAACTGAACTGACTCGTCCACTGCAGCCTTATATATGGAGATCGCTGTTTCTGGAAGTTTCGCGGCTCAGTAGATCATCCCGATTGTTGGAGACGTCAGGGAAAGGGGAGAGAGACGGACAGTGCCTAACCATGCCCTATGTTAGCGCTACAAGTTAAATGGGTGGGCGCGCATGCACGTGAGCACACAGGCACATACATATCAATATAGCTACCATTTTCAAAGACAGGATTCCTTAATACAAAATTTGCCATTCATGATCTCACGGTGGGAAGTTTAATTTTATGTAGTCCTTACTGGTGAACTAACCAACCCGCCTGATTTATAAACGCGTAAAATGTTAAGCACATTTACTTTTGTGTACGTGGAATATAATCATTTGATACCCGAATTTTAGTATTCAAATCTCAACCGGGTGACTTAAGTATGTACTTAGCAGGCGGCCGCTAATGTGCTACAGCTAAGTATGAGCTGCAATTTGATTACCTTAGGGGTAACAACCAGACGAGGCTAAACAATCACCAGCTCGTCACCAACTTTAATATTGACAGGTTGCTACTAGAACCAATATTTAACATCTGGTGGTAATTTATTTCATTTTTGCGTAAGTAATCAACATGGTCGAGACACAACAGTGTACAGTGTACAGAATAATTAACCGTGTTTCGCAGAAAGAAAGAAATGAAATTTTGGAAAGCTTTGCATGCTAAGAGTAGTGGAAGTAATATCCTCGAAATCTTCGACCAGCTTGCTTAAACGTTGGTAAATTGAATTGGAAATTCCACATATGTCAGGCTTATACTTCGTCTATCATGTACACAGAAGGTAAAGAAACCGCATTGACTAAACGAAAATTATATATATTGTACTTAAACTCAGTGTTTTACAAGATGCTACAAAGAGATTTTCAAAATCATCTCCATCCTGACGTACCCTTACATGAACAAATTTCCGAAGGTGTCGAGTTCCTCAAAAATTAATAAATATTAAATGATCATATGTTTAATATATTTACACAACTAAACTGCATATCCTGAATTTGCCTGAAGTGTTCTTCTCTGAATGCCTTTTCATAACTAGTAAGGATACACAGAAAACCTCTAAACCTTCCTACATAAAATAGTTTGTTTGGTTTGTTCTCCTGGTCCTGTATATAGAACGGAATTTCAAAGTAATCACATTAAAAATTTTACTATCATTTGAGTGTTACATCTTCTGTTATTCTCCTTGCACCTAAAATGAAATAAGCAGTAAGACAATTTCTGACAATGTTTATGTCGACAGAAGTAAAGCAATGTGAATAGGTATTAGTACGTCTCGTTTGTGAAACAGTAGTGACAATCATACGACTGAAACACATTTTTAGTTGCGGTTTCTGTAGTATATAATTTTTATTGGTGTACATTACTCTGCATTTACTGGCAGAGAAACTAAAATGCGGAAAAGGGAAATGAGATAGGCGAGCATTACATCACCATGTGGAGCTAGAATCGATTCGCCTCGCCAGAAATACCACATTTCTTGGTATTCCTGCGAGACTGTTAAATCTCGTAAAACCCCCAGTACAGAATTTGCAGTTGCCTTAAACCTCCCCCTCAACAGCAATGTCCTACATTATTTAGTGCCTGCATCATGTGTCCTCAAACTCCAAAGGGGCTAGACATCTTGCAAAACCAGAGCAACACATCTGGGTCCACCTGAAACTCATCTGTTTCTAACATCTGCAACTCATGAGGCGCTTTAATTATTATTATCCTCTTTGTTTACTTTGAAGTCCTTGCATGGGAATTATTGCGTGTTAAGAGCTAAGAAACGATTCAAAACGTGCATACAAGCATACTGGTAGCGTCCTCCCTTCCTCCTAACCCCCCTCCCCAAATAAATAAAATAAAAAAGTAACTTGGTGCAAATTATCCCCAAGCAAATCTGATTTTGACGTGTTGAAACATTTCACATTCACCTGCTGTTGTTCCTGGCAGAGAATTGGATAACAAAATCCAAAAGGTCAATGCAAATGTAGATAAACATTTTTCACTGCTTCAACTTGCTGTTTGTTACATTTTCATATACATTCTTATAGAATTATTTAGCTGAAATCCTGTATTAGAATTAGAATAATCTTACTCTTACTCACGCATGATTTTTGGGCAATTTACGTCCTCCAACGTTAAGTCTTATGGGACGGTGAATGAAATGGATGAAATGATGCTCAAATGAGTCCGTGCTTCACGGAGCTTAGAGTTACCCGATATTCGTCTATCAGGATAAGAGACACACGTTTCAGTTGCATGAATCACTGGTTCTAACCTTGTTATTCTGATAAATATGGAGATTCTTTACTGTCAAATTTCCTTTCTCTTTGTCCGTTTCGTTTCTAATATATATTTTCATTTTTAGCATAACTGCGAGTTATTCCTCCTTTTCACTTTCCACGTTTTTCTAGCTGCTGTATACTGATAACCTCCGAAACTGTAAACATATGTAATCTAGTAACCGTGTTAACCTAAACTATATTCTCACATCAATTTTATATTAATTTCAGACGCGCAATACTGTGAGAGCAGAGGGAGTTATGCATTCGCTGGCGAAACATCTCTTAGAGGCAATAGTAACACCCTTCTCTAATGTACAGCCCTTCAGCACAGGAATGTTTTGTAAATTGAACACACTTGCCCAGGACAATAGGATATAAAAATATGGGCAACAATTGCGGCTCAGATGATACATGCCATATCTCGACATTGCATCTTTTCCTATGAGAATATCTACACTTCAGGAAGAATGCCATAATTTTAATTAGAGTAACGTTTACTCACAAATAAGGAAATGACACTTCTTTTAAGGAAATTCTGTTAATGAATAGAAGTAAAGGAAGATGTGCCATGATGGTGAGAAAAAAGCGTGAAATTTATAAGCAATATCTAATAGACAAGGGAAAGGACATTTGCAATTAGAAAGTGGTGGGCATAACATGAAGATTTGCGATAGTAAATTCCAATGGCGACATAAATGTTCATGAACAGTCCGCGAAGTAAGGAGAGTGATAGTAATATAACCTTCTCGCGTGGTCAGGATAGGAGGTTGACACAAACAATAAGTGTGTGTGTGTGTGTGTGTGTGTGTGTGTGTGTGTGTGTGTGTGTGTGTGTGTGTGTGTGTGTGTGTGTTCAAGCACAAAGTGCCTCATTACACATCGAAACAACATCTGAGATACAACAAGATACACCATTACTTCTACCAATTCTCCTGTCTCCTTAACATGAACATAAATTGTCTCATATCATAGCATTTGTCCTGAAATTCAGAACAATTATTAATGAAAAATTCAAGAACTTCTGCAATCCCTTGGGCCGCACCGTGGCCAAGTGGTTGAACTACTTGGCTTTCACGAAAGCGGCCCGTGTTTGATCCCAGGGGACCGCAAAGTGAGATTTGCGGTGAACAACACGGCACAGGGCGGGTTTTCACCGGGATCTCCGGTTTCCCCCGTCATCTCGTTCCACCGGTGCGCCATCTTCATATGATGTATCATCAGTGTCACCGCCTGCAGTACCGTAAGTAGCAAAAGCGGCCGTTAAACATTATAAATTTCACATTTTCATTGCAATCCCTGCTTTAAAAATTTGGACGATGAATGAAATGGGTGAAATGATGTTCAATGAACTTAGGATCATTACAGTTAAGTGTTGCCGGACATTCATATTCATTTTAGCCGGCAACTTCTCTGCTAAAGTGTGTACTGTTATTAAATTTTTAGAAGCCCGATTCCAGTATGATAGTTTCTTTGAATTTATTTCTAATACACAAACTCATAAAGTTAAAAGTAAAATAATCAGCTGTATATAACATATAATCACTTGAAGTTTAGTTTTGAATTCACTTAAGGTGTGCGGATTTGTTTTGTAAAACTTCTTTGAATG
Organism: Mantis religiosa; assembly: GCA_030765055.1. Lineage (NCBI taxonomy): Eukaryota > Metazoa > Arthropoda > Insecta > Mantodea > Mantidae > Mantis > Mantis religiosa. Next base: position 38,103,791 of record CM060955.1, read on the forward strand.
TTGCTTCGTTCTGATTTAACCCCATGTAATTTTATATTTGTGAACTTTGAAATAGAACGTCTATACAAAATATATCCATACATTTTAGGCGAATTTAAAAATATCATCCATTAGGAAATTGCCGCCATGTCTCAAAAGAAACTACCGAGTGTAATGGGCAATTTTCTCAACAGGTACCAGAAATGCCTTAAACCTACGTCGGTCGCGCGGTACCTAGTTCCCCTGCTATGCGCATATCCCGGAATTGAACAGTGGACACTTACTGTTCCGCTATGTTCTCCAACAACTCCTCGAAACATCTGTCGGCTAGACTCCGATCCCTATGGTTTATAGTGGTACATGACATCCTGGCCACCCGCAGTCGATTACATAGTATACGTCTCACAGCTTCAAGTAAGTGTCTGCAATGTGATGGGGAGGATACGCTACAGCATAGACTTTATGAATGCCCAGTTGTGGCGCCTATTAAGGAACGCCTCATGGATTATCTACAGCAACTCTGTGTGACCCGATATGCCTGGTGTACCCCACAACTGTCGGTCATCTCGTCGCGAGGAGGTGAGTTTGGCTCGGTTGCGGATTGGGCTCTGCTTTTTTACTCATAGTTTTTTCTTAAAAAAAAGGAGCCTGCTACACTGTGTCCGTTTTGCAATGAAGCGTTATCTGTCCGACAGTGCTGCTAGAGTGTTTTTCCCTAGCACACCTTAGGACGTTTCTGCAGCTGCCGGCCAGCTTTGCAGAAATGCTAGCGGACGATAACACAGTAGTGGAGAAGGTTTTTAGATTCTTTTCTAGTTTAGACTTTAGGATTTGGTGAACAAAACTTTTAGTACGTTCTGATTGATCTTTTCTATGTACGTGTAGATTTAATAGCTTTATTTACACTTGTATATTTTTAGACATTTTTATATCTGGCTTTTGCTATAACGAGGTTTTTAAAGGGCACTGATGACCGCCGTAGTTGATCGTCCTTATATGAATCATCATCATCATCATCATCATCATCATCATCATCATCATCATCATCATCATCATCATCATCATCATCATCATCATCATCATGTACCCCACAAATTCTTCTCGAACCGAACTTTGTGATCACTCCGTCTGCCAGACATCGGTTTTGTGTGTGGTTACTAGCTCATACAGTGTATTATGTACTGCAACATTCGGAGAATGTGAATCCCTTTGACTATGTGAGTTACCTGAAAACAGAACATGCTAAGCTCCTTGGTGATAGAAAATCTGCCAAGTTTTATAAGCCATATCAATTATTTTTGAACAAAGGTAAATGTTTCTGTATATTTAGAGATTCTAGCAATCTCAGTTTACTGTCAAACAAGTTTGTTCTCTCATTTGTTTTTCTCCAAAATGTAAAGATCAGAATGTGAAACAAATGTAAAGATCAGAATGTGAAAAACAAAACGCGCGCACACACGCACACGCGCACACGCACACACGAAAACACGCGCACACGCACACACGAAAACACGCGCACACGCACACACGAAAACGCGCACACGCACACAGACACACACACATAAATACATAAATACATACATACATAAATACATACATACATAAATACATACATACATAAATACATACATACATAAATACATACATACATAAATACATACATAAATACATAAATAAATAAATAAATAAATAAATAAATAAATAAATAAATAAATAAATAAATAAATAAATAAATAAATAAATAAATAAATAAATAAATAAATAAATAAATAAATAAATAAATAAATAAATAAACAAATAAATAAACAAACAAATAAACAAACAAATAAACAAACAAATAAACAAACAAATAAACAAACAAATAAACAAACAAATAAATAAACAAATAAATAAACAAATAAACAAATAAACAAATAAACAAATAAACAAATAAATAAATAAATAAATAAATAAATAAATAAATAAATAAATAAATAAATAAATAAATAAATAAATAAATAAATAAATAAATAAATAAATAAATAAATAAATAAATAAATAAATAAATAAATAAATAAATAAATAAATAAATAAATAAATAAATAAATAAATAAATAAATAAATAAATAAATAAATAAATAAATAAATATTAAAAATTTGGCGCCAATAACGTTTTAACTATTTTTATTGATTGTTTGAGTGTTTATCATATTTTTAAAAATGAGGTCATTCAATTGTTTTTTATTTTCATGTTTAATCTTAATAATACTAAGAGTAGATTGACACAAATGACAGTGTAGTGTGAACAAAAAGGCAGCAGATATTAAAATATATAGTGCGATCCATATAAACCTGAACCACTTTAATAGGCCATAATTTCCCTTTGAAAGCTCGTAGAATGTAGAAATTTGTTTTAATGATCTCAGTGGCTCTGGGAGAATTGGCAACACCTACAATTGTTCACAGTTCTTTGATACGACTATAGACACTGAAGTTTATATCTTCAATACATTTGTGAAGCAGCTGGATGACATCGAATTGAGAGAATGTTATTTCCAGCAAGATGGAGCAACGTGCCATGGCAGTTGGAACCAGTTTCTTTGATAATCAAATAATCTCAAAAGGTCTGTGGCCCCCCAGATCCCCTGACCTAACCTCACCGGATTTTTTCTTGTGGGGATGTCTAAAAATAGAGTGTATAAGAATAGGCCACGGACAATTGATGTTCTCAAGGAATCCATTCGAACCGAAATAAGTAGCACTGGCGAGGATACTCTCCGTAAAACTTCAGAGAATATGGTGAGACGAATGCAAACATGCACAGATGCTGGTACAGGACACTTCCAACATTTTCTGAGATGTAAATAGTGTAATGTAATCTCTCGATTATGTATTATATTCTCCCAAAGTTGCACGTGTGTTCTACTATTGGTTCAAAAGTTATGGCCTATTGAAGTGGTTTTGGTTTATATAGATCGTACTGTAGTATGAAATAATAAAACAGTTTATTGCACGAAAGAACACAAATATTTTTTACTTATAACACGTGCGGGTTATTTATTTTCTCAATTTTTCTCTCTGTTTTCCTATTTTACACTATGCTATATTTCCAACTCAAACTCACAAAGCACTCATATTCTACTGTGTTCCAAGCAAAAGTACTTTTTGCACGTCTTATAGGTTATGTGAATTTGTTCTATGTGTAATTATGGATTCACAATGTTTTCCCCAACAACTAGAATAAGGCACCTCAAATTATAGGTTTATCTTCTGTGTCAGAATTTTCTTCTCTTCTCTCGGTAGAAAACCATCTGCATCTGTATCAAATCTTCACATTGTTCATCCATTTGCCATACATGAACATCGTTGCTCTGTAAGAAACGGTCAGCTAAGTCATTTGGTTTGCTTAGACAATCAATATTATGCGTTCCAGACACTGTAGGAAGAGTGGATGGGTTCGCTCGATTCACCTCCTATTAATGCAATCGCTTAATTTCGCAGCACGTTTAACCCCAATTATAACGGCTTATCAAAAGATCAACAATACATTGTCAGCCAAGAAGGTAATGAGAGTGGTGGCGTTTAAAACCTAAAAGCGGCGCGAGTAAAACAGACGACTGGCGCTTTTTGGTTGTACCGCGACTGAAGGAAGGTTAACAAACAAGGAAATTAATTCCTTCTTCATCTTACGGAGATGTTTGTGGTAATTTACTCTTATAGTGTTTATAATATATACGTTACAAATAAAACGTGATTTAGTTCGTACTATGTTTATCATCCAGAGCGTCCGTGTGGCAACCAGGGTCGCCGGCTGACCGCACGTAACAATACTGGTCCCAACAAGAATTGGGTAGTTAGCCGCTACTCATGTTGATACCGAAAATGACCAGTTAAAATAGATACAATTATCTCCTACAAAGATCTAGCTCAAACAAGCTTCAGCGCCGCAAAGCTCGCAAAAGCGTTTTAACGAACAGGTGTCCACTCGCTCATGTAAAGTAAATGACATGCAGTGCTGAACAAAGAACGTCACATAAGCCTTTGAAATGTTCTATCCTTCAACAGGTTTAGAAGGAAACTTTGTTATGAATTTTCTGTGCTGTCTCCATTACAGCGGTCACTCAAATCCGCTTTGCTGTAATGAAACATACCATTTCATAGCCATATCGCGGATCTTATAAACACAAGCGGAAACAATGAGTGCAACCTCAATCTATACACATTGTAAACATACACGTATGGGGCTCTATTTATGGGGTGGGGAACCAACGTATCACTTCACTATTTTCATGGTTGAGATTTTATTTATATAAAAAGTTACTTTAAAAAGGTAAATATTTCGTAAGATCATAGAATCGAATTTAAAATTATTAGTTTTCAGTTATGTGAATAATATGCTTTTCACAAAGAAACTGATTTATTTATATTAGCTGATATTCTTATATTTTATAAGAGGGTGTTCTCTAGACAAGTGTCTTTCCTTTTGCTCTATTCATAACTGCTCAAGCTTGCATGAATGAAATACACTGACTTCAACTCTATCAACAAAATAATTTCCAAATTAGTTACCAGTGAGTTAAAGAAAGGCCGTATATTGCCATGCGGCCGCCGACAGGCCGTCACAACCTGCAAATGCAGTAGATTTGAGATTCCCTTATACAATATTTGCACCTCCTGCTACTTCCCATTTGAGAAAAGTAAATATATTGCAAATCACACCCTAATAACAAGGGATGTCTGGGAAATGGTCCACTTCACAAACGATCGTGTTTCACATAGATTGCGTGTTTTACCAGCACATAAATTTTTAGTAGTAAGCATGAGTTATGCTTACTAGTTATGCGAAAACCATTCAGAATGAAGAAGACTTCTAAGGTTATCACAGAAGTTATAAAATACGCACCACATATGGCATGATTATGTCTTAAACATATTATATTTAAAAATGCTCGTTTAAGAAATTTGGAAAGAATCACAATTTTCGAAAAATGGTCTATGTACAGGTTAGTATGCCGTATGAATGGAAATTAATTGTTCTTTCACACTGGCCGTGTGTAGGCTAAAGTGTGGAAACGTAGAGTCAGCCTGAAAAATTCAATGCCATAGCCGGGATTTCAACCACTGATCTGGTCTCCGCCCAGTTGATCTAACCATTGAGCTACTATGGCCAACGTGCCATTGACATTAAATTCTCCAACTGATTCGTATTTTTTCCGGTAAACTACTCAGGACTTCTCGTAAACACATGAGACGGCTACATTAATGGCGACTTACAACATGTAAGTACTTTAAGGCCCGGGCTTTATAGTTAACCACTATTAGGTTAATTAATCAAAATTAATTGTTGTTTCACACTGGCCGTGTGTAGGCTAAAGTGTTAAAACGTAGAGTCATACTGAAAAGAACAATTAATTTCCATTAATTGACCTAATAGTGGTTAACTATAAAGCCCAGGTCTTAAAGTGCTCACACGCTGTAAGTCGCCATTAAGGTAGTTGTCTCATGTGTTTATGAGAACTCCTAAGTGGTTTACCGGAAAAAATACGAATTAGTTAGCGAATTTAATGTCTATCGGCACGTTGGCCATAGTTGCTTAATGTTTAGAGCAGCTGGACGGAGACCAGAAGATCCGTGGTTCAAATCCCGGCTATGGCATTGAATTTTTCAGTCTGACTACGTTTCCACATGCGGTAAGAAGTTTTTCTTCACGATGTTCGAGTCGCATCCTTAGTGGATACTGAGCTTAAATACCAAGTTTAGTGTATAACGGAGTATCGGTTTTAGGTTATGCTGTTCCCAAAGAAACATACAATACCTTTTACTAAAGTTTTTGTTTTAATTCCTTTGAGATATTGTCACATACGCATGGCGAGATGGTAACCAATATATTTTTGATATTTAACTGGGATTGTAACATAATGGTATTTCGTGGCTAAATTATATCGCTGTACCCAGATTTAGGTTGACGAACCTAATAGCACTCCAAGTAACAAGTCACCCTTTGTTCGCCATTTCAGGGGAAAATAGCGGAAGGCTTCATGATGAATTCATCATTCTCGGGCAATAAACTTAGTGACGGAAGAAACGTAATCACCGCTTCCTACTGCCTTTGTTATAGAATATTCGGGAACTAGTGCATCGTGGTTTGCTGACATAGTTGGGAACAGTTCGCGGTTCGTTACTCGCCCACCCCAGCCTCTCTCTAGCCGAGGATAATATTTACAGTTGCAATTTTTGGCAGTTATAATTTGAATTTTTCAAGAGGGACCACGCTTGATCTTTGTCACCACACTGCCCTCAGCGGAGGTCTTAATCGCATGCACGTCTCAACCCAGTACGAGAGCTCCGCCTGGAGTTTCGTATAATTATGTAACTGTCATTAATATTTTATCCCAGAGCCTCTTCAAGATTTTGGAGTATCTGGTGTCTTAACGTCTATAATTAAAACTTATTAACCGCTGGTGCAATGAATCCAAGTACTATCTCCTCTACTCACTTCTACCTTGGCCCCTCTCGCCCTACCATCTAATTCCCAGCTGTCACGCCGTACAACCCCTGAATTGTGATATCCAAATTAAGGGTGGAATATTATCATCCTACTACTTATTATAAGTAGGAGAGAAAATAAAGATAACAGAGGCACTAAGAGTTACTTATTTGCTAGTTTGTTGTATATAAACATTGCCAACAGGGTGCAATACAAATTAATTGAACTTGGCAACCAATCAGAAGTTGGAGATGCAACAACACTTTGAGAGCATGACACTAAATTACTATCTTAAACTATTTTTAGATTATTTAAACTTATTGTTCATTTAAAAAGTATATAATACTTATTTTAAACAAAGGATAACTAATAAATAAAATAAATAAATAAATAGCCCATAACATCTCTAAAGAGCCAAGGCCTCCCACGCACTAGTGGGGTCAGCTCGGCCGTTTCTTACAGGATGAGCAAATCCCTGAAAGATACCAGTTCTTTTTCTATCTTTAATCATTACGTATCGTTTACACATATTTTTTCTACTCTCCAAATTTATCGTTCCTTATCTGGAAAAGGATAAAACGTTAGAGTTACAGATATAGTTCTATAGTACTCTGAAATAACGTCCGCATTAGCAGGAGAAGGGAAGGAAGGAGAGAGAGAGAGAGATAGCCATAGATTCTGGATATATGTTGTCGCTATGTAAATCAGAATACCATTACTTTATATCATTTGCACTTTTTGAGGCCCAATTTGAAACTATATCCAGCACGACATGTGAAAGCAGACAAAACCAGACAAAATGTGACAATTCGTATTTTCTGCGTCCTAATTTGAAGAATAATATACGTCGAAGATTCAGCATAGGTCTCACTAAATCGTTATTTGGTAACAGATGTACAGCTACCATTATTATTACACTACCACAATCATCATCATCAATGGAGATGCTGTTTACATTAATGCTTTTTGGAATAACTGGAAAGTGTAAAAGAAACCATTAAAGATTATACAAATATAGCTATTTGTAACAAAAAACTTCACTTATCTTATGAAAAATGTTTATTTTTATTACTTGAATTAGTTGAAGTTGAAATAATTTTCTCCTGTGGTTTTCTGACTGACGACGCGAACAAGCGTTCGTGAAATCGATTTCAACTTCAACTAGTTCAATTAATAAGAAAAATAAATATAATTTTTGTATAATACTTATTGCTTCACTGTAGCTAGCCTCATTTTCTACGTAACCATTAAAGAGTTTGCGAGGAAATGGGAAAAGTAGGTTTAGGCATAGGAAGGTCCAAAATTATCTGTAGTCGGCAGAACAAGGCGCGCCTATTCTTTTCAAATAGAATTTGTTTAGGAAAGTGCTTCGCAAAAAGTGTATGCGGCTGGAGGTAGGACTTAACACAGTAACCACTGAACGATTTCAATTATGGATTCGCAGAATGATGGAATGGTTACAAAGAATTACAACTTTTTTTTACGTCCACCAACATTAAGTCATATCGGACGATGAATGGAATTGGTGAAATGATGCTCAAATGAGCCCAGGGTCAATAGAGCCTAGAGCTACCCAACAATCGTCTTTCAAGATAAGGGCAAACCCCAGAAAAGCCTTATCCAGATAACTCACCCTGACCGATATTCGAACTCGGGCACTCTTGATCGTGAGGCAGACACACTGCCACAACGCTACCCAGGCGGGCGAATTACAACTTTACAAAGAGCAAGTAAAACAGAAACCGTACTAAAAGTGATAAATAAGGGGAAAAGTGATTATTATAATCTACTTCCTACTAAGAAATACTTCGGAAAATTTACTGGTGAAACTACGATACTAAAGTATATCAAATGAGACTAAGACAAATGATTAATATGTGCAGTCAAAAACGGAAGTGGATAATAGTATAGGAGGGGATTAGATTTATTATGAAGCTTTGATTATTTAGAACTATTAAAACACTGATGCGATTTTTCTGTTCCAACAAAATTAAACTTCATATGCTCCTTTTGAATTGTTCATATGTTTTAAATAAAATATTCGCAATTTCCTAGAGAGATAGTCTTCCTTCCTGAAAATCTACAACTGCAGAAACAGCATCGAACTGTACGTTTCTGTTTCAGGATGGATTCTCAAGAGATTGGATGCCCTAAGGGAGGCTTTCAGCATTTTCACTGTTCTCTCGCTTTTTGGAATTCACAAACGCTACTGGTGTGTATATCCTGCTGCCAACAAAAGATGACGTATTTCCTTGGCGATTTTGTGATTTACGACACGATCTTCCACCGCCTTCTTCTACTGTAACCACACGTAGGAAGCGGAAAGGGGCTTCCCAAACGTTCCAGAAGATCATTTGGTATAGTGGCCGCGTTTAAACCATCCCCAACCGGCTCTCTTTGAAGGGGAAAACTATTCCTCCCCCTAACCACAATGTCATAAACATCTTAGGAAACACCAACCGGGATCAGAGGTGAAGAATGCTAGGCACGTGTTTACAGCTGAGAATATCCAAGGTTGCCGTTGTTTAACATAACGTTTAGAGGCAAAATATAAATAAAGCAATGATTAATGTTTCCTATAAGTAATAGATAATGTTACAACGCTTTGTAACATGACTGAAAAGAGATATGTCACCTATGTTGTTATGCTATTAGTACTTATATTACGTACAAGAACTAAGTGCGTATTATTAGCATAATATCTAAGGAAAGTTTAGTAAAATATCATTACAATTTTCAAAGGGTTAAATTGCATCAATGTTTATGAATTTGCGAGGGATATTTACATGCGAATTAAAGAAGCACTTTGGATATTCTGGTAGTTAATAATAATTTATAAGCAAAGACTGCACGTTAGAGCTTTGTTTATTGCAATCGTGAGCCGATTTATTCTAAAACATTTTCCTTTATTCTATTTGTTGATTTAACAAAGCAATAAACACTTCAAAAGTAAAAAAAAAAAAAAAAAGTAAAAAAGACGAACCAATGTATTAAAGAAAAACTAGTAAGGAAACTCTATTAACTCTTTTTAAATTTTCGAAGCTTTTAACAAGGATGTCTGCCAATTTTACAAGTTTGAATAACGTTAAGCAGTATATTTTTTGGGGGAGGGGGGCTCTTCTACTAAACACAATTTAAATAAGTAATCACGTACACTCCGCATAATAATTAAATATGTCATAAACGCTTTACAACTCGAGAAAGTTTACAAATACTGTTACATATATATTACAAGTATGAATGGAAATCCATGTTAGGTTCGATACCCACGGTCTCCACATCTTAATTAAATTACGCAAGTGCTAAACGCCAATAACTATTAAACACTAATAAATGTATAAACTACACTAAGTAAAACACTATGTAACTTCTATACATATAAACTTAATTAACATACATAGGAAGCATGTTTGCACAGTTTAAGCTAATTTCTGAGGACACAAGAGAAATATTGCAACAGTGCTTTAACTTGCTGAACGTATTAAGAAGGACGACCCATATGTTTAAGGGTGGAAGACCCTTATAATTGCTTACATGTGAGGAGGAGTGGTCAGAAGGGAAAGCTTTGATGCCGCCTGGGATGCAATGAACGAGGCTACAATATCTTGGGTCCAAACAGCTGCGCGTTTTTATAACTAGAATTGTCGATTTGTGTTAGAAAAAGCGGTTCAACATATCCACTTTAAAGGACTTAACACAGGCTGTAGAAAACCTTCACGGGAACCTTGTTGAATACCAAGAAGGTGTTTTATGTAAAATTGTATTACTTGACATTCGTTGTCTCGTCTGTTCCACTACATGCTCAGCTTAAAATTCTTAGTTTGTTTGTTGGAATGCAAATCTTTCGTCCTTTGCCTGCTAGTTGCGTAATTAAACGTAGCTAGCTGTGAACTAACTTATTCGAAGCTTCTAAACTGTATCAAACTCTTGAGGTTGGTCAAAATTTTACACACTAAAAAGTAAATTTGTTTATTGACATTTCTGAGCTTTTATATAGTGTTATCTATAGTATGCAACGGAAATGCTAATTCTTGTACCTTAATTTTATCAGGTATGAACATTTTACAACCAATTAGATATAAGACCTTGGTACTTATGCGAATCATTCTGAAGATCCTAAAAATGAACATAACAAAAGATAGTGACCTATTTTTAAATACATACTATATCGTGGATTCTGAAACTGGCCGTATCAGACAGAACTACCGACAGGAGACATAAAACTATATAAATTAGATACACATTGATTTTAGTAATCATAATAAATAAGTAATAAAAATACAATAATAGAAAATGGGAGACAGAATGTAGGACATTTGTTATTTCGAAACTCTATGTAGACGGGGCATTCACCTTCTGGTAGGCTCGGGAACCCAACGCTGTATTCTTTTGTTCAATATTGCCCGAGGCGACGTTTTGGTGGAGTCCACTTCCGCTCAAAATCTTTAGAAACGAAAACAGACGTGACCTTCACAATGAAGATACTGATTTGAACAGACCTTTATCGTGCGTGCCAAGCATAAGTAATGAGTACGATGAACCAACCCACGTGAATTTTGTATAACCTATCAGAGAGAAATTATTAGTCACATGATCTTCGAAAAGTTGCAAAATCAGAGTAAGTGGGGGAAAATACTAACTTGGCTGAAGTGGGCCGTTTTCGTGAAGAAACACTCGTGGTCAGAACGGCACGCGTCATACACGTATGACATTCGTTGGCATAACGGCACGTGTGATGGACATACAACGCTTACGGACTTAAAGGCATAGGGATACAAGTGACGCGCATATAAGGACAAATGCAATATAAGACAACAAGACGCGATACAACGTAGCAAACTGCATACTACAGATGACGCAGACCGTGGCGAGCACGCAACATACAAAAGACAATAAATCTGCATCTCCACAAGACAAGGCGTTTCTGTTCACTCCAACTATAGTCAGGACCTACGTTACCCACCCCTGAAATCACCGATAAGAGATTCATGATGAGCTACATTGAATGAAACACCTTTTCCTACAAGTACCCTCAGCCCTTTGTCCCAAACCGCCACCCAGCTACTTATGAGGTGTTGAGTGAACGAGGGACCACTCAACCAGGTTCAAACGGGCAGAACCGCCTCAATTCCGAAGCATTTGTAGCATACCATGTTATTTAACTGATTAATCATGTTTTAGTTATGATGTGTACACACGCATGTTATGAAATAAGTAGCCAGCTCAGTGGATTTCTTATTTTAATTAATGTTATAAAACAAATTCCTTCAATTAGCAGAAATATTTAAAGAAATAACGTACAAAATCATAATGTAGAATAATGGAGGAGGAAAAAATTTAAAGTTTAACCCCAAATAAATGCTCGTTTGGATTAGAGATTTAAACTCTTCCTAAGTTTTGTTTATTATTAAATGACATAAAATTGTTTGTTTCTGTATGCAGGGATAACAAAACGTACATTTATGTAAAATCTTCTAGTATCTAATTTCTGGGTTGAGTAAGATGTCAGTATTATTGTGCTGCTCGAATGGTTACCATAACCATCTTTGTTAATAAAAACGTCTAAGATGCTCACTTTCTTCTCGGGCAACAAGCAAGGTCAAAAGACGCTTAGATTAGCCGCTTAAAACAAGAATTACAGCACCTGAGACTCACTTTCCGTCAAAACGGCTACTCCGAATAAGACGTTGAAGCCCCGATCAACAAAGTTAGGAAAGGGAAACCTGTATTACAGCAAGTGTTAGATAAGCCTACCGTTACAGCCTGCATCCCGTTTACCGGCAATATATCCGGCAGAATCAGCAGAATCCTCGCCAAATACAACATCAGGACCACCCACAAGCCACATCCGGAGTTTAACCATCTGCTGAGACCAGTGAAAGACAAACTGGACTTCAAGTTCCGGGAGTGTACCGCATTCCCTGTGAATGTGGGACACCGTATATAGGACAAACCGGAAGGACCATAGCTACTAGTCTAAACGAACATGAACGGAGCATTCGTTTAATGCAACCTGAGAAGTATGGGTTGGCAAAGAATTGTATTGATAACGACCATAGAGCAAATTTTCGGGGGACGAACATCTTGGCAACAGTTACTTTGAGCGGAGAAGTAGGGAGGTTTTGGCGATTTCCTCTGAAAGGAGCACGCTTAGTCGTGATACTGGATTTCAGTTCAGCTCCTCATGGGAACCGGCCTTGAAAATGGAAATCCGTCGATCTAAGAAGCAAATTCAATATAGCTTAATAATCAAGTTAAGTAGTTACGTTTCTTTGACAATTTTCTATACTCACGCCATCACCTGACCAGGCATTTAATTTACTGAAAAGTTTTATTCAGTAATGCGAATTTTGATAGTGTTTTGTCTTTGTTTATATTGGTGTTTTATCCAGTGTTTCCTTTGTGCTTATAACATTTTATAAATATCCTTAAGATTGGAGCGATGCATACTCCCAAAACGTCGATATCTAATCTGGCTTGTTGCCCGAGAAGAAAATGAGCATATTCCTCACCAGGAAAGCTTCAGGTCTTATTTTAACGTCTCAGATATCGCACTGATTACCCTACTTGGACATAACATCTATCGTCACTGATTCCTGCGCATTCCATTGACTGAAGTGATGCGCTCATTGGTGCTTATCACGTGTTCGAGAAGCGCGGTAGTTCCTCCCTTACTCTTAAGAGAATAATCAGTGCGTTATCCGAGATGTTTGTATTGAAAAGATAAAGCCATGATAACCTTCAGAGCAGCAGGATAATACTTAAGTGATGGAAAGTGCGCGAGAAAAATTGTTTAATTCTAACGCAGACGTTTATTTACATTGTTTATCCGTTTATTTAATTTACTTGAATTGTATCGATCTGTGTTGCTTCTTAAGATAGAAATACTTTGGAATACGACTCAATGATGACGTGTAACGTACATATAAGCTGTGTTTCTCTAATGGACTACAACTACCAGTAATCAGTGTGCTGTTTCCCGAGAACGTGGCCACTAAGGGCTTCAAAGCACCGTGAGCAAATTCACAGTGAAGTGTTTGCTGCAAGGCAATGTCGAAACCAAACTATGGACGCTGATTGAAATGCTTGCAGCTCTCAGGTGTTTCATCTCCCACACGGCCAATTTCCTTACATAGTTCAATCACTTCAACGATAACTAGCATTATCAAAACACAAATGAGTAGCGAAATTCTGTGAGTGTGTAATTGTCAAAATGAAACGTGGAAAGTGAAGTGGCAAATACCACTTGTGGTATGGGAGTGATGAAAAACGTTTCTTGTTAACCTGCTCATTAGAGAGTGAATTATACCAAAATATTCTTCGCTTCCTTTATCCATTTTAAAATTCTAATTTGGGGTTATTCAGAAACAAAGTTTGTGATATGTTCACATGCCTGTACAGTAAAAAATATAAAAAATTATCCATTTCATCTAAAGGTTAAGACGCCATCGTAAATACAGCTTTTGAGATCCCTTAAATACAAAAAGCGCACGCGCTTGCGGTGAGAGCGAGAGAATAGGATTAATCCAAAAATTACTTAAAAATCAAATTTAATATTCAAGTTCAGTATCTTCCAAAGGTGCGATGTGAAGATTTTCAACAAGATCGCCCAAATACAAATTACATTTTACATGCATGTGGCCAAATTTCTTAAAATGGCTCATGATTTTGAATGAAATACCTTTTATTTAGGCTGCAGGTGACTTTTCGAAGACGGAAGGGCGAGCTGAATTGTTATTCCGCAAAAAAAAAAAAAAAAAAAAAAAAAAAAAAAAAAAAAAACCTTCGATGCCGTTATAATAACCTAACTCGAGAATGCTCCGTTACCAGAAGCTTCTTGCCACACCCGACAGAATATATAAAAGGAATACAAAGCCTAGCAGTGCAGTTTTCAAGTTTCGGTGTGTCAGCCAGGCAGAGTTTAGTTGACTAGTGCGGCTCCACGTGAGCAGTCACCGGGCAGTGCGAACAGAGCAGTGAAGCAGTTCACCAGTGAATAACGACATAATGTCAAAGCTGGCAAGCAGGCAGTATAAGAGGTAAACTTGTGTGTACGTCAGACAGATAGCTATTATATGTTTCAAATGGGAACGGTTCTGGAGTCCAGCTAATCAGATGCCATATCACACGTAGCGTTGCCAGCTTGGTACCGCACTCCTTTTATATATCCCTCTCTCTCGCACACTTAGACAACATACAGGTCTGCTTGGCGCTAGATGAAAGGGTGAGCGAATTATATTTTACAAACTTTTACAATGACGCAGTTGCCAAAATCAAAATTGGAAAAAGCACTTTCCCAAATAATGTATATTTTAAATACTTTAACTGTAATTATAGTTTATGAATTACCTGATTTTCTAATCCAAATGCGGAACACACTTGTTTTACCTACGCCACACGCTTCAACAGTAGGCGGTTGAACATTTTTTAAATCGAGCTGATTTCTATATTCCTCATTGCACAATTTTTTGAAGAACGTGTACACCTTGCCTGACTTCGCAATTCCTGCCATTTTAACTTGCCACTAAATTCACCGCAAGAAGCCATTGCACTAGTTAACTCTTACTCCACTGTTGTTTAAAGAACAACAGAATGATATTGATCTGAACTCTCCAGAGTAAAGAAACACTTCTTAACCAGCATTCATTCATAAACATGAACATACAGCATTCCACAGGCTAACAGGAAATGAAGTGTTTGCTCTTTCTCGAATTTAACACCTTGATTTATTATCAGTAATTCTTTTATCATGACATGTCGGTAGTTTAAATTTGAGTTCTGAGTAATTAACAGTATATGTACATATACACACCAACCACTTTGAACTCTCTAGAGTAAATAGGGATTACGGACCATTAATAAACAAAGATATAATGTGACCAGACACGTTCTGCCAGGGCAGCAGGAAATTTATTGTTTCCTGTCGCTCGAATTGGCTTATTCAAAGAAATTCTTCTATCACGTCATGTCAAACATTTACGTTTCAGACCTGAGTAATTACAAATATATGTACTCGCATACATGCCAACCAATAATTATATTTATAAAGTGCTTACGTCGCGATTTATTGTTATATGATATGTAATAGTGTTTTATTTACTTGTATTAGAAAAACTATTTGAGCTAAAAATATGGGGTTTTCATGGTCATGTTAGATATATTACTCTCTACCTTCCACGTGGATCAGTTTTGGCGAAAGCTGCATTTTTCTCTTAGCGCGAATAGTATTTCATACAAATTGATTAGGTTGGAGCTCCTCACACACCACTTAGCGGGAATGCAATACGACAACACCGCTGGACTCCGATTGGTTGCTCACCTAGTAGCATTCAAGGACAAGGACCTTCCCATTTGAAACACATAATAGTAGCACAATCGGATGCCTGAAACAGGAACTTAGAGGAACACTGTGTGTTTGTGTGAAAAGAGAAGGTGGTTGTAAGTTAGCACTGGGCTGAAAATTTTGGCGACATAGCAGTTTTAGACCAACTTCGTAGTTTGTCTTTTTGTCACAGCATATAGTTGAATTTTCTGGGAACTGCCTCTTGTCATAATCCTGGTTAACTTTCGCATAACTGGTCCACCATAAGAGAAAGATCAAATCTTAGTAGTTTTAGGATGCTCTACTACTGCTAAAATGTGCTGACTAAAGTATTTTTTATTATTAAATTGCAAAACACACGTGAAAATAATAACGGGCTGAAAATGTCTTGTGATTCTTATCTCAGATTATCCTTCTGCCTTTATCTTGAATGATATTTCAAACTACAGAGCCCAAACTGCTGTAGGAAGACTTACGCTGGTTATAGTATTTACAATATATAAGGTGCTTAGCACTACATATAGTGGGTATTGGACCTATCCAGCAAAGAGTTTTGGTAATTTATTTGTAGCATTTATATCTTCGAACACATGAGCTCCTGTGATGGATGAACTAGTACCGGAACTGTAAGTTGTGCCATCATTCCATCCCCCTTGGTGTACCTAGCGAGCAAGTGTATCATTTCATTCTGGAACGCTAGTGTGACCAGTCTTAATGGACGTCTGTTTGCTTCAGCGGCTGTTTTGCCGCACTGTGCCTTATGTACATCCTGATAAAGTACGTGATAGAAGTCAAACGTAACTGTGAAATAGGTTCTCTTAATATTAAATTGAGTCTGTCATTACAACATTAATTCGGAAGAAGCGATCAACGTATGCAGACATTTCGGGATTGAGGACAAAGCCAAACAACAAGAACAATAACAATAATAGTCGATGGGCCACCTACTATTCGAGTGCAGTGTGGTGAACAGTGCAAGAGAAACTAATAGAGAGTGTTCTTGCAACGGATACCTGGCCTAATGACAAGTTCAACCAAATTAAAAAAAAAAAAAAAAAAAAACATTTAAAATCATTCTAAGATATGTACACTCAATGTACCTTTAAGTGTTGAAAGGCTAATGTGCAATAAAAGCAAAATATTTTTACAGGTTAAAATCAAGACCGAAGAAAAGAAACACTAGAAGAATAAGTTTTTAAAATATAACAAAAATCACAACCCAAATAATGTATTAAAAAGCACAAACATTGTTAAATATATAGTACTACGTAAGTAGCCCAGCATGTAGCAAACAATATGTGGTGGTGGTGGTGGTGGTGGTGGTGGTGGTGGTGGTGGTGGTGGGTGGTGGTGGTGGTGGTGGGTGGTTGGGTGTTGGGTGGTTGGTGGTGGGTGGTGGGTGGTGGGTGGTGGGTGGTGGGCGGTGGCGGCGGTGAGGATATGATATATTGGGTACAGGACCGAAGCCTCCCGTACCCAGGTAAGCTTAACAGGTAACAACCCCCAAGCCTCCCGCGAAACCGGTGTAATTAATTAGTCAGCAGGTGGGTGGAATGGGTATGTCTAAAATTTTCCTTGATTTATATCAGTGTACAGCAAATAAGTTCACTGTTAACATGTTTTCCGACGAGACTGAAATTACGGTGATAGGACACGAAGGAAAATTCTACTTCGGAACGGTTACACTTTCGGATTGCAAAAGTGTTTAAAAAGCGGGCTAGCGCGATGGACGTGCAAGAGGACGTTCAAGAGGACCATAATCATGCGGCAACACCTAGTAGACAAAATCAGAGAAAGAAAGTGCTTTGTGATCTGAAGAGTAAAGGTACAGAAGATATATGTGATAGGCCATCGAAACTAATATACCAGCAACTGTAGAGAGAAAACACGGAAGAAGTAACCACTGGAGTTGTCCACAGTTTAAGTCCATATACAAAGCTAGGCGTAAAATTCTGCCAAAATTATCCACGAGTATAGAAGAGGTTCATGGTGTTCTGAACACATTAAATGTGAAAACTGTACATGGAGTCGAGCTGTTGCTACAGAATTGTGCTACGAATAATGTTGTAATGTTTTGTGAATCCGAAATCTCAGAGTACTCAGTGTGACACAATGTATGTTGATGGAACTTTCAAGTGCTCCACAAGGTTTTCTTTGCCAGCTATTTACAATCCATGGGCTCGTTAATGGAAATTATATTCCAATGGTATTTTCTTTGTTGGAGGACAAGAAAACTTCATCTTATCAGCAGGTATTTAAAACAGTTGTTGATAAATGTCATAAGATAGGTCAGAAATTCTCTCCACCAACAATGTTTTCTGACTTTGGAGAAAGCATCATGAATGCTGGAAGAGAAGTGTGGTCTGATGTTAAAATCCAATGATGTAAATTTCATCTAACACAAAGCTGGTGGCGAAAGATACAGAACTCGTGACTTGCTTATGACTACTATTCCAGAAATGAAATCGGAAAATTTCTGAACTACATATTCGGTTTGCCAATGCAGGATCCTGATATGGATGGTGACTGTTTTGCTGAAGAATTCATGGCAGTGATGCCTGTCTCGGAGAAACTACAGATGTTTTACGACTATTTAGTGGAAACTTACTCAAACGAAACTGCATTCTTTCCTCCTTCCATGTGGGCAGAACTAAGTTGCAATAGACAGCGAACTACCAACGCTTGCGAAAGTTTCCACAACAAATATAATAACCAGTTTTACTCCTGCAGCCCAGATCTGTATAGATTTCTTGAAGTACTCAAGCAAATGCAGCTGGATACTAAAATTGCAATTAATTCCTCAAGAAATAAACAAACAGGAAATGTCTTATCCATACTTAAAGCTCATGATGCAGCAAGTAGAAAATTTAAAAGATGGAAAAATTTCAAGAATAGAGTACGTGAAATCATTTTCTTATGGAACTAAACCTGGAAATGCATGCAAATAAACTCTAAAACAAAAATAGCACTTATTTTAAAGACGAAAATACATGTCAATGTGTGATATAGGTTAAAAATGTCAAAATAACAAAGCATCTAAATGTGGATTGAGGCGGTAATCGGTGGATATAAAGGATCCTACACCGAAAGACCGATTTTGCTCCGGACTAGCGATCAGTATGGGAGAGCGACTCCGTTTCAGGGTCCAGCGATCAAATAAAAATACACTTTGCTTCCTTGATTTTCCCACCAGTTTATTTATATAACATTTAGATTACAACTTTGCTCCCAAACAACTTGCTCGTTACAACGTTACCTTCCCCGAAAACGATCTACGATGAAGTGTCGCCTCTTTTTTCCCTTCTCAGCGTCTTTTCCTACCGCAGACTATCTAGCACGCCCCTTTCCTATTTTCGTGACTATTCCGCCCGTATCACGTCATGCATAACCATTTTTATTGGAGGTTCATTTTCCTACATTTTTACTCTTACTAGGCTTTCACCCCTCTGTCCCTCCTTTTTGACCTTCGGGGTCATGCGAGGAAATATTCACACTACTTCTCACATTCCTTAGGGGAGTGTTTCTTCCTCGCCCCTTGACACATTCCTTAAGTTAATGGATTTTTCTTCCCCCAACTGCGGTTTCCGACCCGAACTGCGGTTTCTGTCTCAAAATGCCCTTCGGAGGAATATTGCAATTTTCTTTTATTTACTTATTTATTTCTTTTTTTTAATTGGGAAAATTGTAAATTCCTTCGAAAGTCCCACTAAACAGTAATCAACAAAAATGATGAGAACTGGATTACTCCTAAGTTACTTCCTATCGGCCTTCGCTCCATCAACGCGCGAACGAGCAAGGAGTTTTTTTTTTTTTTTTTTTTAGCTGTTACATATACACTGAACAAGAGACAAAATATATACATACATAGATATACACATATCCTTAAATACATTGTTACCTAGCAATACCCTGAAATACATTGTTACATATATGAGCCCTTAAATATTTCTGGTTATTTGTATTTTACATTTCTTGTGCAAGTCTACACTTTCTTTTGGCATACAGAACAATTGATTTGCCTTCACTTTTTTTTATTGGCATATTTGGTTGGTGCATATTTGTCTTTTGAGCTCTGTACTTTCATTGCAATATTGTGGGTAATTAACACTCCGTACACTATCACACGCATCTCACTTGTGCATATCTTGCACAGATTTCTTTCTTCGTGCACTATCACACTCTTGTTATTTTGAATCACAAACATATAACTCGAATATCAGGAAATATAATTGTTTTTTTTTGTTACAATTGTGTCTTTATTCTTTTTGTGTAGACAAGGGTAGCATTTGATTTAAGCTCGGGTTCTTACTCCCCAAAAATTTCGCTCTATCTCTATACTTCAATCCTATTTGCGTCAAACAGTTAGCTTTACAATATTTTTTTTTTTTTTTGCCTTACAGTTAATGAGGTCAGTGACTTCGGGATGCGTCAAATTATGGCTTGTCGTTGGCAATGGCCTATTCTCTAAAGGGTCTCAATAAAGATAAATTATACCTGCCTAATTTTTTGTTTGTCTTAACATCTTCTAACTCAAAAGAACGGTCACCGAATTGAGCAATGATCACAGCTGGTCCTTCCCAGAGTACATGCAGTCTATGTGACGTCTTTGTCAGTAGGGAGGACTTGTTATGCGTTCTTATCAGCACCTTCTCTCCTAACTGCGGTGTCCATTTCTTCCTATATCGTTTCTTCTTTTTATTTATGTTTTCTGCGCGTTTTCTCAAGCGCTCAAAGGCTTCTAAGATCTGTTGACTTTCGCTTTGCTCCTCGGTGCGAATGGCGCTCGGTAGCCCTGGGATTATGTCTTCAGCCGGTTCCTTCAATAGTAGTGTTACTGGAGCTATTCCCGTATTTGGATTAATGGTGTTATTCATGACACGTTCTATCAGGGGTAGTTGGGGAACCCACGAGGTATGTTTCTTTTTGTAGGTGAGGATGCGTAGAAAGATGGACAAGTCCCGTATGGTCCTTTCACATGGATTACTTTGTGGATGGTACGCGGTTGAATTGTAAATTTTTATGCCTGCAGTTCTAATTTTATCCATAAATAATTTACCCTTATGTATGGACGCATTATCTGCCAAAATAGCGTCCATTTTGCCGTATTTGGGTATAAAGTCTTCTATGATCTTTGCTGCACAGGCTACGCTTGTTAATTTCTTCATTGGGTATAATTTCACAAATTTTGTGAATATGTCCACCATTACGAAAATATATTTCATCCCTGCTGTTCCCATAGGTAATGGTCCATGTGAGTCGATTGTTACCAATGCTAGTGGCTTGTCGCGGAGTATGGAAATTGGTGGTGTGTCGTATTTCACGTTAAGTGGTTTTGCTTTCTGGCAGATGATACATGCAGATATGCGTTGACGAACTTTATGTTGTAATCGGGGAATGTAAAAATATTGTTCTATTGTCAGGCATGTCTTTTCGGTTCCTCCATGAATGATGGCTGTATGAAACGAGTCAATAATTAAGTTTTCTATGACGCGTGGTGCGTACGTCCGCCATGTTAAGTGTTGTCTACCTTGCAATTTGTACAAGATTCCGTCGCGTTTTCCAAATGATCCTTTCGTGTCCTTCTGAATATCTGGAGCTGTTGTGAAAATTTCTGCTAATTTGGGGTCCTCCTGTTGAAGTTGTCGTATGTTTTTTACTTGTTTGATTAACATTTTGTTTAGATGGGTGTCTATTTTTAGGATGTGTACTTCACGTGTGTTGCCTTGGCATTCTGGTATGGCTCCTTTTGTGGTCAGTCTAGACAGCGTGTCTGCGAAGATGTTTTGGTTTCCAGGTATATGTGAGATGGTGACATCATATGACATTATTTCGTGTATGTATCTAGAGATTTTTGAGCTTGTTAATTTGCACTTTTTAATGAATGATAGGCTCACGTGGTCCGAAAATATTATGATCTTGCAATTAAAGATGTAGTCTCTGAATTTTTGAATAGCAAAAAAAAATTGCTGCTATTTCCTGTTCTGTTACACATGCTATTTTCTCTGTGTGTGTCAAGTTTCTAGATGCCGTACTTATAACGTACTGTTGTCCTTTGTCATCTCTTTGACATAGTACTGCTCCGAAACCAGAAATTGATGCGTCCGTGTAAATGTAGTAGGGTTTGTCGGTGCGGGGTCGTTCCAATAAAATAGCTTGTCCGAATAATTCTTTTACTCTGTCGAATGCATTTTGGTGTGTGCTCGTCCAGCGCCATCTTACGCTTTTCTTTAACAACTCTCTAAGGGGTGCCACTTCTTTAGCGTAATTAATTAGAAATCGTGCCTCATACTGGAATATGCCCAATACTCGGCGTAGCTGCCTTATGTTTCTTGGCGCAGGGATTTCTGCAATTGTTCGGATTCTTTCTTTATCTGGAGAAATACCTTTCTCCGAAATGATGTATCCTAGGAATTTGGTTTCTTGTTGGAAGAATTTGTTTTTTTCTAAGTTCAACGTCAGCCCGTTTGATCTTAATTTTGTAATGACGTAATCCAAATGTTGTATGTGTTCGTCTATCGTATTGTCGTGTAGTAAAAAATCATCGATATATTCGGTCAGGAATTCTTGAGCAGTAGCTCCAAATATGGCATACATGGCTCTTAAAAATCCGCTTGCACTTACTGACATGCCAAACGGTAGTCGGGTAAACTCTAACACTCGACCCTGATATAGGAATCCCTATATTTTCTTAAGTGTGGTGGTATAGGGATTTGTAGGTATGAGTTTGTCAAGTCGATGGAGGAAAACCATTTTTTTCTTCTGATGCTGGTGAGTATTTTTTCTATGCCAATTGTCCGAAAATTATCTGGTAGAATAAACTGGTTAAGGTGACGGGCGTCTATTGTTATGCGTGCTTTCCCATTGCTTTTGCGCACTATGCAGAGGGGATTTATGTAGGGGGTATTTGATTCTTGAATTATCTTTTGTTCTAGCATTTCTTTAATGGCGTGTTCCACTGCTGGTTTTAAATTTAGTGGAATGTTCCTACATTTATA
Organism: Mantis religiosa; assembly: GCA_030765055.1. Lineage (NCBI taxonomy): Eukaryota > Metazoa > Arthropoda > Insecta > Mantodea > Mantidae > Mantis > Mantis religiosa. The sequence goes on from CM060955.1 coordinate 38,126,553, forward strand.
GTGCTATGGTTTTACTTCTTTAATTTGAAAGTCGTAGCAGAAGGATGTACAAAGGCCTGTTTTATCCGTAAAAGCAGCTCTGTTCTTCCACAGAACAGAAAAAAGAGATTCTTTTTGTCTTTCGTCCAAGTGTGTGAGTCCATTCACTTTCTCCCCTAATTTGGAACGCATTTGTAAATTTGGGTCAAGGAACGGACATGCGGTTTCTAAGGGTGGCTTTCCCTCCAGCTGTTTGGGTCTGTCACTCACACCCACTCTCATGGAGCCATTTATTACTATCGTGACAGGGGAAAAACTTGCTTTTTCGTCCCTGCCGAATAGGTCAGTTGCCTCGCCATTAATCAAGTCAAAACTTTTAATACTCTCATGTGTGCCAACAATTTCCTCAGTCTTTAAAATCGCAAGGTAAATATCTTTGTTTATATTAATGCATTGAACAAAAAATTGTTCCTCCTCCAATTGGTTTTCGGCTTCTGTTAATTGCATGTTGGGAACTGCCTGCTGGGGAAAAGGAATTGGAAACTCTTCGTTGTTGCCTCGTATGGTTAAAATTCTGGCTGCGTAATTAATCTTTGCGTGAAATGCTTGGAAGAAATCGCTTCCTAGAATAACTTGTACAGCCAAATGCGGTATTATCAAAAAACTGACTTCCACATGATTTTGGCCTAAAGTGAATGGAATCATAACTTGTTTTTGTATACGATGTTTCTGTCTTCCTATGGCCATTAGTACGTCCACATTTTTGGTGGGTAACGTTTGTAGGTGTATGCCTTTAGCTTCCAAGTGGTTAAAGAATTTTAGACTACAGACAGATGCTGTCGCTCCAGTGTCTAGCGTTGCCAGGAAAGTTTCATCTGCTATGGTGATCTCTATTTGTGGCGTTTCTGCTATGTCTTGCTGTATTGTATCTGAGTTCATGTTTCCAGCATTGTTTCCGACTGTCAAGTCTTTATCCTCATCGTGTATCTGTAGTTGCGCCATCGTATTTTTAGCGTTTCCATTCTTCTTAACATACCTCGAGGCAGAAAAAGGAAACTGTCTCCTACCCGAATTTAGTTTTCCGTATTGTGTATCGCACTTGCACCGTTTAGGGATGTGTGGGTGGCTGGGAGAAATCTCTGGTTCGCAAACCATTTTTGTTTGGGCCTTGCACCGTTGTAATTTGTCGTAGGGGACCTACTCCTTATTGTTTCTATGCTTGTTGACTGATGGTTCTCATGAGGTGCTTGTTCTGCTCGCTGGTCCGTCGTGTGTGGTCGGTTATCATGGTCATGACCATTATTGGTCCATCGGCGTCCTGCAGGATTTTCCCTGGGTAAGTCATTTTTGTATGGTCTTTGAAAAACATCATACCGTCTCTCTCCGATAATATGGCTGTCATTGGCGTGTCGTCTTGGATATTTTCGTTGTGTGCGCATGAAATTTATGTAATGTGTTCGCTGGGGATGTTGAGGATTTTCTCGGGGTTGTCTTTGGTGATATCGGGAATTGTGTCTTCTGTGGTCATACGCGGGTACCTGGTCTCTGTACCGGTCTCTGGAGTGTGTCTGGTCGTTATGTCTGGCATTTCCACTGTTGTATGCCCTCGTCCCACTAAAGTTTTGGGCATGTTGCGACGTCCTGTCATCTCGTAGTCCTGGGTTCAGTGCAGTCCTGGGTGGTTCTAGTGCCGTCAAAAGTTAGATTGTCTCGCTAATTGTACTGGGTCGTGCGCCAATTAAATGATTTTTTATCTGTTCTGGGTAGTGTCGCGTAACTAAACTAATAAATTCCTGAGGTTCCATGGGAGGGTCCGACATTTTACTTTGTTGCGCTAAGTCTAGAAAGTAATCCACCATGGATCGTCCTCTGTGTGGATATTTTCCTGTATTTATGTTCGTTCGGACAGCATATTGTGTTGCGCCATTCCAATATTTTGTTAAAAAGTGTTGTTTGAAGTCTGTGTAACTGGTGCGGTCACCTACTGCTAGCCTAAACCAAGTCAGTGACCGCCCCTGCAAGCCTCGTTTAACTATTATCATCTTAAAATCATCTGGAATGTTCTTGAGCTGAAAGTAATATTCTAGGTCCATTATGTAACGCTTCGCGTTGTCTCTCACGTCATCAAATGTTGGCACGGTTATTTCACTTAACAAGTGAAAATGGTTAGGGTACCCGGTGTTTATACAGTTATTGTATATGCTCCCTTGGCTAACACTATTACATGTTTCCATAGGTACTGTTGAAGACGTGTTTTGGCACGTGTTCATCGGTCCCTGTCTTGTTAGTATACTTGAAATGTCATTACTCTGAGGTTGGTCATTACATATTTTTAAATCATTAAGAGCCTCTTTGAGTGATGCCATTTCTCGTGCATGGTGTTCAATTCTTTTATCAGTTGAGCGTTGAGTTGCGTCTGCCTGTGTCAGGGTTGCTTTAATTGCTATCAATTCATTATGAGTGGAATTTTCTGCTTCTTTCTGCCTATTTTGTATTATGACACAGGTGTTTCGCATCTCCTCCCTCAACTGGGCATGCACATTATCATAATGCTGTGAAATCTGTGTAAGTTGCTCTCTGGTGGTTTCCATGTCCTTTTGTGTATCGTGCACCTCTGTGCGCATATTCAAAAATTCTGCCTCTATAGTGGCCTGCCCTAACCTAATTTCTGCTAATTGCTTATTCTGTTCTTCTGTTTTACTTTCTAATTGTCTTTTCAACGTGTTTGTGTATTCTGCAATCTTTTCTTCTAAATTATTTTCTAACATGCTGTTTCTTGCTGCTATTTGCTGACTATGTTCGGAAATCTTAGTCTCTAGGTTGCCTCATAGCCGTGAGGCTGAGTGTTGCCTCAGGACTAATTTCTTGCACAGCGATATCTCCGGGCTGCCCTTGGATTTGTTCCTCCATGTCTGCGCTAATTATCCTGCCACTTCTCAGGATCATATAAATTTTACACAGTCTGTAGTGTCACTGCCAGACTTGTCCTACACAGTGAGTGCCCCTTGTGGAAAGACTTTGGAAAGGGTACTTACTCGTGATGTTGTTGGTGTTTACCTCCGTCGGAAGTGGTGGTTGTTGCTGTCCTGTTGTTGTCGTGCTCAGCTAACCTGGTCCGCGGTGTCCGTCTACGATGTCGTGGTGTGATCTGCTGTTGCTCTGGGTGTTGTCTCCGGGCGGTAATCTCGTTCTCGGCGTCTGTTGCTCTGGGTGTTGTCTCTGGGCGGTAATCTCGTTCTCGGCATCTGTTGCTCTGGGTGTTGTCTCCGGACGGTAATCTCGTTCTCGGAGTGATGGTCTCGAAGGAGATGTTGGTGGTTGTGGAAGCTCGCTGGGTGGTTAAAACACGTTGGGTGCCATTTGAGGCGGTAATCGGTGGATATAAAGGATCCTACACCGAAAGACCGATTTTGCTCCGGACTAGCGATCAGTATGGGAGAGCGACTCCGTTTCAGGGTCCAGCGATCAAATAAAAATACACTTTGCTTCCTTGATTTTCCCACCAGTTTATTTATATAACGTTTAGATTACAACTTTGCTGCCAAACAACTTGCTCGTTACAACGTTACCTTCCCCGAAAACGATCTACGATGAAGTGTCGCCTCTTTTCTCCCTTCTCAGCGTCTTTTCCTATCGCAGACTATCTAGCACGGCCCTTTCCTATTTTCGTGACTATTCCGCCCGTATCACGTCATGCATAACCATTTTTATTGGAGGTTCATTTTCCTACATTTTTACTCTTACTAGGCTTTCACCCCTCTGTCCCTCCTTTTTGACCTTCGGGGTCATGCGAAGAAATATTCACACTACTTCTCACATTCCTTAGGGGAGTGTTTCTTCCTCGCCCCTTGACACATTCCTTAAGTTAATGGATTTTTCTTCCCCCAACTGCGGTTTCCGACCCGAACTGCGGTTTCTGTCTCAGGATCCATTGTGAGTAAATTACAGAAAATAAAGAAATGACGAAGCTGATAAATGTGGAATCTTTTGGGTTGTGAGCCAGTTCGCCTCCTCGTGATGCACCCTGGGTAGCGCTAAACGAACTGGAACTACTCATTCAAATGAAAGCATTAGATGTTAATTTTCTTTTGGCACTAGAGCCGTGTTTCTTTATTATTAATCATAAAGGCAAAAAATTGTAACATCCTGCACTAGAAGTATGTAATATTTTATCAAATATTATAAATACCAAACTTGTACTGTTACCTGTTTCGACCAGGAGGATATGGACCTATGTAATTAGGGTCTGGGACGGGGAGGCTTGGGGGGGCTATGTAATTAGCGGACCTTTAAGTGTCCTGGAGGCTTCGAGGCTACTTTTCTGACCGCAGTAGGCTTCGGTACCGTACCCGATAAATTACGGTTTCAGTAAAAGGTGTTGAAGTAAGATATTATTTTTAGAAAAAACTCTTTCCCTTTACTTTTAACTGCCGCATATTTTATACTACGTATGTAATAAAAAATAAACATTCTCTCTAGTGTACTTAGTTTTTCCTTAAAAGTTTTTGTCATTACCCAGATTACGTTTCAGATTTTTTCATTTATACATCGTTAAAACAGTCGTCATTTTAAATATATCATTTTATTAATTAAGCAGTCCTAGAAACACCTTAATAACCTTAAAGGTTCATAGCGATATTTACTTCAATCATGCCAGTGAAATTTCTGGAGTTTAAAGAATAATCATTCCCTAATTTATTGTTTAGTAAATAATTTGTAATGTGTTTCTAAGTGTTTATTGATGGAACTATTTTTGTTTCCCTCTCAATGAAATGATAATTGAAATTGTATTTATCTTCAGGACGTTTAGTTTAAAACATTTTTATAGATATATACTTCTTGTTCGTAAATGACGGATCAGAACGTGACCAAACTGAGTTTGTGTAACAATGTAATAAAAAGTTTGGACCGCAACGTAGGTAGAACCCACATACAAAAGGCACTAACTTAACATGCGATTGTCATTAATTCGCCCTAAAGCATCGAAAACTACTGTTCGTATATTCGTTTCTGGTTTTAGAAAAAACGAGAGTGTTTCATAGAAACCTATGAGTAAAAAGCATGGGCTTGCGAACCCGCGGGAATATTATTGTATAAATTCAAGCTGACATTTCACATGCGATTCAATTCGAGCAACAAAATCAACAGATGGCTTCACCAAACAATTCACCAGCGAATATCGGAGTAGTTGTGTCAAGAGTCGGCAAGCAGTAAAAAAGTAAAGACAAGAACGTACTTTACATTAAAATGTATTTCAAAGATTATATATTATTAATAATATATGTTATATATATATATTATTATTATCTGCCAGCCCAGACTTCTCAGGTTGCATTAAACGAATGCTCCGTTCATGTTCGTTTATTCTAATAGCGATGGTCCGTCCATCAGAGCATTGTTTTGATAACGACCATAGAGCCAATTTTCGGGAGAGGACCATCTTGGCAAAATGCAACAGTTACTGGGAGCGGAGAATTAAGGAGGCTTTGGCGATTTCCTCTGAAAGGAGCACGCTTAATCGTGATGCTGGATTTTAGTTCAGCTCCTCTTGGAAACCGGTCTTACAATAGAAATCCATCGAATAAGAAGCAAAGAAAACAGTCTTTTGTTCAGTAATGCGAATTTCGATAAGCGTTTTGTCTTTGTTTGTAGTTGTTATATCTAGTATTTCATTTGTGGTTATAACATTTTATAAATATCCTGATGATGGGAGAGATGCACACTCCCGAAACGTTAATATCTAATAAACTTTTCACCTGGCTGGCTGCCCGAGAACAAAGTGAGCGCATTCGTCGCCAGGAAAGCTTCAGGTCTTATTTTACTTGTGTATTTTGTTTGTTAAGTCCGCAAGTGTATGTGACTTACCTATCTGCCGTCACTTGCTTGTTCACCGTCAGGTGTAAGAGTGTCTCTTCCGTTGGCTGTGGCTATTATAAAGGTTCGCAGAAATATTTGCTCCGTTGTCTGATACATTCCTCTGTTCCCACGAACAAACCCTTTTGTCTACACAAGCAGTGGTCCCGTTTGAAAACTTATTCCGTATATTAAACTTTATATTAAACTTATTCTAATGTAAATTTATTAGGCACTGCAAGGACGGTTTGAATCCCCTGCTGCATAAACGTATTGTTAAATTACTGCAATGGGAAGTGAGTGAGTGTGTGGTGTTTTAGGGCCCTTCGACAACAAGGTCATTTGGGCTCGTGCAATGGGAAGGTGATCGGCCAGGTGTCTTCCATGGTCCAGGGTAAACCCGATTCCGAATTAGCTGTTTTAATCTCGGCAAAGGACCATAGACTTTTGGATATAAAATTTGGTCAGCCTGTTGGGTATTCAAGGAAAACAGGCGTTAGCCGAATGCTGTATTAGGTCCACCTTAGATGCATAAGTAGAACAGGTGGTAATACACCGTTTTATTGAACAAATTACTTATATTGTGGGATGATTAGTCTCTTGCTATGTTTTTAGTAGTAGTCCTAGCTCACTGTTGCAAGCCACCCTCCTCCAACCCTCTATCAACACTCATCTGTTATTAACAATGCAACTGTTTGCTTTACGCATATCTTACAGTGACATTGTTAATCAATTGCCCAGGGATGCATGTTATGTAAACTATGTGTAGAAAGCGCCGAGAGCACATCTTCATTAAATACTGACACGCACGTTCTTGGCCTAAACAAAGCAATCTGTGCTATTATGGTAATTAGCTATCTCGTACAGTATGCATTGCAGGGTAGAGATGGCGCTACTCTCGTGCTTGTAAATAAGATATCCTGCATCAACTGCCTGTTAGCGCAGTACCCAACTGCTCTGAGCAGCAACTTACAGTGTAAAAACAATGCGGAAAATTAAAATGATTGTTATATAAGAACAATCTCATTACTATACATTAGCCATTACCCTTTATGTTATAAACATATAGAAGGGTTTCTAAGTCTTCTTTTAGCGGTGAGCATATACATAGATAACAACTGAACGAAATCCTTTAAAAAGTCAACGTTTCGTTGATAGATGTGTTATGAAGAATGAATTATCTATTTTTATATCCTGCATTTGATACATATATGAGAGTGGGTCAAACAATAAGGCCTCCTATTCTTTTTCTCTTTTATTTACCAAGAAAATTGAACCCAATTTACATAGCTTGAAAACTACAACATTGATGATTAATTTGTCACTATTCAATATAATCTCGTTCCTTTCCACAGTTTTGGTCCACCTTTTAACTTGGGCATGTATTCCAGTGTGGCAAAACACACTGTCTTGCTTCCTAAGCCATTGATGCACGGACGTTTTCACAGCCTCCTCATCTTCAAAATGAATCCGACGATGAGCTTCCTTTAATGGCCCGAACAACTGGAAGCCTGATAGTGCCAGGTTAGGGCTGTATGGGCGTAAGGTAAGACTTGTCATCCCAATTTCTCAATTTTCTGCAGTGATGTAACGGCTGGTGTGTGGTCTTTCATTGTAATGCAAAAGAAGAACATCCGCCATAGCTTTTGTTGGGCGAACTCGGCGAAGACGTGCTTTCAGCTTTATGAGAGACCTGACGTATTGGACAGAATTTATTGTGCATCCCTGCTCCTAAAATTCAATCATAAGCACACCCTCTGCATCCCAAAACACTGTCGCCATAACTTTCCCTGCCGAGCGCCGAGTTTTGAATTTTTGTTTTCTTCGGTGACGTTGTGTGATGCATTCCATTGACTGCCTCTTTGATTCAGGTTCAAAAAAATGAACCCACGTTTCGTCCCCATTAACAATTTTTCCCAGAAACTCCTCTTCCTCCAAATTGAAGCGCTGCAAGTGTTCGGAGGCTATTGTTTTCCTTGTTTCTTTGTTTTGGGCAGTTAACATTCTTGGTACCCAACGTGAACAAACTTTTGAGTAACCCAGTTGTTGAATAATCGTCATCACACTGCCTTTACTGAGGGAGGTAATGCGACACAATTCACCTGTTGTTACCCGGCGATCACCACGAATGATGTCATCGACTCGCTGAATGTTGCATGGAGTCATTGCAGTCACCGGCCTGCCGCTTCGCTTTCCATCTGCCAATGGTGTTTGCCCTTCAGCTTCGTTACAGTTACGAACCCATCGTCTAACAGTGCTGACATCCACCGTTGCATCACCATACACATTTTTTAGCCTTTCGAGAATGGGAATTGGCGTTTCACCTACCGCAGTCAAAAACTCAATCAGAGAACGCTGTCTAATACGAATGTCGATGTCAGCCATTTTGCAAGAGGATGCGGTGATGTCACCTGTTGACTTAGGAAGTTACTACTGTAGAGGATTGGAGAAGATGATTTGAGGAATTGCGCAAAATTCAAAGTTTTTACATAACTTACTTATTTAAGAGGGGGGGGGTGGGGAAATAGGAAACATTACTTTTTGACCCTCCGTCGTATATGTATAACTGATGATTAGCAACACTGTTACATCAATCCTTCGAAATTCCAAGCTGTTTTTCTACCTTTCTGTTTCTTATATATGTTTACGCGTTCAAAAGTTTTCGCAAGTTTTGTTTCCATTCATTCAAACTTCATGATGAAACATTGAATACTGTAACTATTACGTATTTGAAACAATGTCTCTTCATTGGTTGCCACTGGGGTAATATTAGCATATTATTGATAAAAAGCAAATTTCTCATGAGTTCATAACTGGTTTCTCAAAAGCTAAAGCATCAATTTAAAATATATTTGCCAACAATTCTTCATAAATATTCGTAGATAAAATCGTGTACATTATTAAAGTATTACTTTCGTCTGTTACCCATCAGGCGTATGGTCGAGGAATGTGTGAAAACATCAGATTTTAGAACGTTATTATTTAAGACTTAGTTGCTGTGTTTTGACTCATTTGCACATCCTTAAGACCTTAATTCTTCTTATCTATGAGAACAGCGTTAAATGAGGAATCACAATACATGACATCAGCTTATGACATTAATTCTCTTCACGACTTCAGGAGTATTCCGTACTTAAGCTTAATAATTAGGATACAGTAAATTGGCATATTATGGAAGTTGTCTACATTCTCTCTACCACTCTGATCCACTATCTTGCTCCCACATCCAATTAGCTGCGCTCCTATTTACTTAGTGGATTGTAACCTTTAACACACACTACACTCAATCTCAAACATTTGGTTGAAGCATCTCAATTACAATTTATTTATACGTAACAGTACGAGTCATTTTTTACAGCTAAAGGAATTAAAATACATTGGAACCGACTAGGGATAATGCAATGCACATTTATATATCTGCTGTATTGCATATTAAGCAAAGCCATAAACATATGTTCATAAATATAGAATTTTGATACAAGGGGCGTCCAGAAAGTAAGTTCTGTTTCAATTGATCTCCGCTGCAGCGCTGCGATCGCAAATCCGCACATGCGTGGTAGACGCTCTGTATCAAGGAGACGAAACGTGCGCCATTGTGAGATCACTGTCAGCCACGTACGCTTTGTTGTGCTTGTTTACAATGTCGGTGTTGATTGAAAATCCCGCCGCTTGTGTAATCAGATCTGTCATTCACTTTCTGAATGTTAGGAAAATGAAACCAATTGAAATTTATCGGCAAATTTGCGATGTCAAAAGGTGTTGTTTTTCTTCACGGCAATGCGCGACCACACACTGCAAATGTGACGAAAAATATCATACAGGGATTTGGCTGGGACGTGTTCAACCACACCTCGTACAGCCCTGACCTTGCTCCTAGTAACTTTCCTCTTTTTGCATCTAAAATCTTTCCTTGGCGGTCAACACTTCAACAATGAGGAAGAGCTGAAAGAAAATGTTTCCAACTTGTTGAAGACACAGGCGGCAAAATTCTATGAGGAAGACATACAAGGACCTGTGCCCCTCTATAAAAAATGCCTGCAAAATTTCGGCAAATATATGGAAAAGTACTTTAAGAGTTGTAGAATTTTGCGCAATTATTAATTTTTCTGTATCTGTACACAATGTAATTTTATTGCCAAACAGAACATACTTTCTGGACGTACTTCGTATTTCAACTGTATGTACCTTTAATCGAGATAATCTTCTGCAGATTTCATTATACGTTCCTCTACAAGGCGGGTGGAAAAAGTGAAGAACGTATCTACATTATCATATTGAAACTCCATAGGATATTACGAGGAGAAACTCAGTGGCATAGCACCAATTTTAATAAAGCGACAAAGATTTGAAGAATTTGTTGTAATTTTTCTTGTAATTTGTTTCTTCTATCTCCATACCCTATAACACAATATATTATACTACGGCTTAAAGAAACAGTACAACTCGATTTATAATGTTTTGTACAAAATTGTTTCTGAACAAAGAGGACTTGGCAGGCTAATGCCAGAATATTCAAAATACATGCTGTATTTGTCAAGTAAAATCTTAAATATGTACACACTCTTACTTCAGACGAGGTCCTATTAAAATTTCTCTTAAATTTATAATTTATACAGTAAAGACCAGGCTCTTTTAAAATTGATGTTAAATTTCCTCTTAAAAATGCACCCTAAGAGCTTACAAGCTTTCCTTGAAAGCAAGGCTTTCATAACTAATGCTTTCGCACTGGCAGCTATGCCAGGAAGCAAGTATGCTCTTTGTTTCAAGATGTAACAAGGCTTTGTAATTTTATGTATGAACGCAGCCAAGCTGGTGCCATAAACTCCATTTCCTTATGGTCTTATTACAACTTGTGCCTTTTAGAGGTAAGAGAAAAGAAGAGAGTTGTAACTTCTAGGGAAAACTCCATCACAAATTTTAGGTTCATGAAACTAATTAGGCAGTAATTAGAGCTGTTAAAAAGTGAAGGAGTAATAGCGTATTCACAAACTTTAAGAAAAATGACAACAAAGGACATGTTTCCAGATGCCCTAATGGAACTAGCATCTTCAAATTCTGAATCTTTGGGCGACATCTGTTAATTAGTTATGCTTTAAAGTACAGATTATAGCAAAGATATTCCACTCTGAACAAAAAGCAAAATTTCTGTTATTTCTACAAACCTTTCTAGTTTTTATCCTAGTTTTCAGTAGCACATATGATTTTATTCTGGAAGTGACGTTGCACACGTTTTGTCCGGTTGCTAAGTTGAATTTTAAATCTAGAAAATCATTCAGTAAATGAACTAGGTTTAATAGGTATTAAAATCTGCATCACTTTCCCAAATTAAATTCAGAACCCAGTTTCTGAATAGAAGGATAGGATAAGCATAATGCTCCCTACCTTAATTTGTAGTTTCGATGATTTGTAATTAATAGCATACACTGGTATCCTTGTCAAATTGTAACTTTTCCCACTTGTTCTGTCACGCTGAGCAACGGCAGTGCAATGTTGTCTTGTATTTTATAACTCATCACTTTATGGTCCTGATTTTGGAGGATAATTTTACATTAGAGCGCGACATACTTGTTAGCTTACTAACATGAGAGAACAGTAGTTATTCAGGCAACTAATATGCAAAGTATTTATGGGGTGAACCTACATATTTATTCACGAAGTGCTACCAATTCTAGCATTACAGAAGTCTGTACATAATTGTGCATACGTTCGTACGTCATTCGTTTACAAAGACAGTTTTTAAAGACGAGGTTTAAACGAATATGATATTTACCGATGTGCGGTTGTAGATACTCCCATGCGAAGTTGAAAATTTACTTGACGAAATTTGTAAACCTCGGAGACAATTACGATAACCAATCGATAAATAAAATATAACCGATTATACAAACAATTACTTTAATTCTATTTGAAATCAACTCGTCATTTTTTCAACTATCAGATCACTTCATACGAAATAAACGAGCAACCAAAAATGCTACAAATATTAACTGATGCTATCAGCAATGGAAGTGAGAAAATATACCTTTTAAGTTTTCAATTTAGCGTCAACAATCGACATGAATAACGTAGTCTAATAATCTATTGCACTATTAAAGTTCAGTGAGTAGCTAAAGATTATCAGATATAATGCCACCATGGCTGTTCAGTAATACGTTTGGCCAATAACGTTTAGCAACGGATGGAATAATCTTGCAAAACGTTGTTTCTTGGAAAAGTCTAGTTCAGTTTAACTTGTGTCATTATGTAGCTAGCAAGAATCCTACTCTTGGAATTATTATATGAAACAAGGTTACATTTTCACAGTATAGGCTCAGGTGAAATAAGTACACGGAAAAGATCAGAAAAATAAGTTTCAATCTTTAATGTTCCGCCAACAATAAGATAAAGAATCAAACTTTTCCAAGACTAGAAATTGTGTTGAATATTGCAATGCAAATAAATATAACTTGTAAAATCGTTGTTCTATGGTAAACATACTCAAGTTCTAATAGTAACTCTTCATTTCGAAATTTAAGTTTAGTGTATCAAAGTGATTTACTTAATCAGAAGGGAATTATAATAATTATTATAATTGGAGATTGTACGTGCCATATTCACATACACTATTATACGAACTACTGTTACACGAAATCTGATTTTTCCGTTTACTTCTTGTTAATAAAGCAGAAAACCTTCATTACACATTTGCCCGCCCGTTATAGGTCTAAAAAGTTAAGACAATTTTCTTTTTCAGAAGTGCATGACTGTATTTGGCGGTCTTGTTTTTTAAATGACGAGAAAATGAACACTGGCTATGTGCCTGAAAAGATCTTGCGATTTCGAAAATAGAATACCTCAAGAATAGTTAATGACAAAACGTTTAAATTAATTTTTATACTGAGATTTACATTTTTTGTTGTAAGATTTTCAAATGGTTCAGTTATGTAAACAGAGATTAACAATGAGGACGTCAGACATAATTTTACCAAAATTCAACATACATATTTTACTTTCAGGCGAATATAAAAAATTTCTAACCAAGGCTGCAAGAATACTTTAAGTCAATACTTGATCAGCAGCCAGGAAGAAAGAGTCTAAAGATTAAAATAGACTTTGTGGCCTTATATTTTCAGAAGAAAGTGTAGTGGAATATCTTTACAGCCTGTATATCATATGCACATTTCAAAATATTTCAAACTGACATATGCATTGTTACTGCCTTTATAATTAACGTAATTAACTATTGCCTTTTTTGTGCTCATTAGTTTCATTTACTCACATGCGAATATAAACCTATTTAAATTTAAAACATTTTAAAAGCGAGAGACCAAAATGCTGCTTGGGGTTGTTTTTGTGGCAGACAAAACTTGGGAATAAAGTGGAACCAAAATATCAGTGAGCCTTGGTTCCAAACTGATGCTAGCTGAGCTAGGATGGTAGCAAGGTCAATCAGTCAAACAAGACAATGTTTCAAAATATACAGCAAATAATGTGTGTCCTTAACAGGCCTGTATAACAAGCCCACACTCAAAATACGCCACCTTATTTCCCAAACAAACCTGTCGCGCATTTGCGGAACAAATCGGAGAGAAGAATGAGAAAACAATATTTCCAGGAAAACAAAATGCTTGGAAAACTATGAAGGAAGTGATAGTTCCAGAATGGGATAGTATTGAAGATGCAGAGTGTAGAAAGTTGGACTTTGTCTGCAAGACAAAAGAGATTTTGTGGAAAGAAATACAAAATACTTGGGAGGAGATCCCCTTTTTGACTAGGTATTTCATATGATCCACCCCCCCCCGTGTAATGAGAGCAGCAATATATTCAATATTAGGAAAAACCTCTGTTGTCATTTGCCTTTTTATTTAAGAATATAACATTTACTCTTATTATTCAGTGTGCGAAAAAAAATTCGTCATTATATGAAGGCATAAGTGGCTTAAAATCAAATAAGTATTGGCAATTAGTCACATGAAAAACACCTTTTGCTGCTTTTTTATACAAGAAAAGCTTAATTGGCTTCATTATTAGCTACTTCCTTATATATGAGGGCTCAGGGCATATTCGCTGTATGGGATTCAATATGAAAGTATACAACAGAACGAAGATCAAAGCTTACGTCCCGAGAGAGGATTTTGAATCGCCGGAGGAAACCATTTTTGGACTTCAGCAAATATGCATTTCCCGATTCTGCTGTTTAAAAGGGTTCTTAGAATGTACAGGCAGAGCTGCTAGGTAAAATCTGATATTTGAAATAATCAACAGCATTCGCAAGGAATCGGCGTCTCTATGTTCCTACACAGTTTGTTCTATCAATTGAGAATGAATGAACCTTAAAACGGTCCATTCACATTAACAAGTTGAAAACACAGGATACTTTTCCTTCGTTCCATTAAACCTTCTTGGTTATTCTCAACTAATGTTAACAAGATTTACTATCCCAAGAAAGAGTAAACAAAAAAAATCGTACTTTTTCCTTGCTTGTTTCTCTGAAGCAACCATAGTTTTCTTGTAACTTTTCATTTTAATTGAACTTTAAAGAAAAATTAAAAATGCAATTTAAAGGATTCCATGATTTGCATAAATTTCTTATTTTAGTATCAGCTTTGTATTCTGGCTCAATTTCTCATTCTGATTTTCAAAAACACAAACTGTTTCATAGGTCATAAAAATGAAAATAGGTGTCGTGTTAGCGAAAAATTACAACTCTTACTATATTCCTTATAACTGAAGGCTGAGTTAATAAACGTCCGTCAATACAGTGTGCTCTACAAGGGAGAGTCTAGCGTCCACAGTCGCATATGCGTTCAAGTGACATTACCCAATGAATATTATACAAATATTAGCATGGAGAGCTAAGAATTACATACTACTCGTTTACTGGTGTTCCTCAGTTGAAAGTTAATTCATTCAGACAGAATTTCTGAAGAGTTGAATTTCACTTGACAATAGGCAAATTTAATAATAATAATATGAATAAAAGCCGTGATTTTATTAAAATGGGATTGTGTCTATAAAGGGAACAAAAAGCAGAGAATTTCCTCTCCTGCAAGCAATCTTGAGCTCTCTCTCTCTCTCTCTCTCTCTCTCTCTCTCTCTCTCTCTCTCTCTCTCTCTCTCTCTCTCTCTCTCTCTCTCTCTCTCTCTCCTGGAAGTTGGAGATTTTGCTTTTGTGAGAAGTTTTCTTTTCTAAGGCACTTTGATTAAACCTTTATTTGTGATCCCGTTAAATAAATTGGTTAATTCTTTTCTCAAAATTCAATTTTAGATCCACAGCACGGAACTACACAGCAAAGAAGTCTCGTAGACAACAAAGCCGTTGCTGCAGCAGAAGGGAGGGGGGGCTAACGAAGGGAGGACAACAAAAGGCCCTTGGGATAAATATATTCCTCGCTTAGTTTACAAGACGTTTTTATACAGGTAATATGGCATAGACTTCCACAACTTTCAGCGGCCAGTGTAGTAGTTAAATAGATAGCAGTCATAAAATGTGCTCAATATGTAACAGCACTATTAAATGCCTTTAAAACATACCGCCCGGACACCTGTGTACTACTTGGACATCTATCAATAGCTTTGTATTGGTGGCGCTGATATAGTGTTTACATTCATTCGTATAACCTAGATCTCGGAGATAAAAGAGATAGTTGTTGCATTGGGCGCAACTAGATAATGCTAGAGACATATATTAGGTTGGCACAATAATATATTCTAAATAATATAGTGCAAAAGTATAATTTTAAAATATCAAAGGAAAAAACCAAAAATTATGGCTTTTAAAGGAAATTATAATGTAAGATCAAATTTTTTTTTAGGAAATAAGATTTTAGAACAAATATCGAGTTCTAAATATTTAGGATGTAACATGAGTTTTAGAAACAATGCTGATATAGAAGAAAAAGTAAACAAATTCCGAGCAATATGTAGGACAATCCAAAGAACTTTTAAAAACAGAGTGAGAAGGGACACAAAAATGAAAATGTATAAGGTTATGGCTATTCCAACGTTACTATACGGAAGCGAAACCTGGGTGCCAACACAAAAGGATTTAAATAAAATATAGACTGCAAAAATGAAATTTTAAGAAGTGTTAAAAGTTGTACAATATTGGACAAAATAAGAAATGAGGATATTAGAAAGGAATTAGAAATCGAACCAATCCATGATAAAATATCAGAACGAAGGCGACAATGGCATGAACATATATTAAAAATGGAGGATGGAAGATATCCAAATGCAGTACTGAACTATTATGCAAAAGGAAGAATTGACAGAGGACGACGCAGGAAACGCCGGAGAGATCTATGAAGCCGGAACGGACTATATGCCCAAAACATGGAGTGAAGAAGAAGGTACAGTAATCGCACCACGAAACCGCCCTTTTCTTTCCCTCAAACGGTACATCAGCCATTGTCGAAAACTTATGACATTGTAATGTCTCGGACGTATTTACTTCTCTTCTCCAGTCATCCCATTTAAAGCCGCGAAGTGTGTTGTATGTATGGATGCAGTAAATGAGTCAAATCTAGAAGGATAATTGGCTGTTGTAGCCATGGAGGGAAACAATAAATCCTCTACGGAAAGGCGAGGGAAGTGCTGTGTCCAACTTAAACAATAAGTTTCCAAATCTGCACCCAGCAGGAAGCACTGCTGTCAGACTGTTGCGGTAACCATAATCCAAATCCGCGTCAAACTTAGAATAGGTGTGGTGCCAGAGCTTACTATCTGTTCGCCAGCATTTCAAACTGCAAATCCGTTACGCTTGTGTAATGCACAGGCCTACAATAAACTGAACCTCAAAATATTAAAGCATTTAAATTTGAAGACTATAGGTTCTAAATATCCATCAATTACATTCCTTAATTTGTTTAGATAATTCTAGGATCTTTTTGGATATTATGGATAGTCGCCATAAAATTGAAAACGAATTAACAAGGAATTCCTCATTTGTTATTTTTATATATGTAATTTTAATATCTTTAATGTTTTATGCCAACTAGTAGCAGCCTTATAACACATTGTCATCAATCGGAATATCTGTGTAAAATAAAGTAATATGTAGCAAAGTGAAGTGATATATTTTTAGAAAATCTGTGAGTTATCAACATGCCCTCACATTCCTATGACTGCAAATAAGAGGTACGAGATTCTTTGTTTGTTAAATGGCAACATTTATTTTTTCTGCAATTCCTCCAATCCTCAAGTCTCAGAACGTACAAGAAAATACCTTTAAAACAGGAATTTAAATTTATTGGGGCCTCAATGCATGTGTACTCAGCAAAGGAAGACGCATCTTTACTTCAAATTAAGTAGGTACTGAATTAAACAATACAGTAGGCTACTTTAATATGAAACTTTGGCCTCGACAAATACAGACAAAAGCTAAGCTAATAAGTACAATAATGCTTACTTCAATGCAAAATCTTTCTGAAAGTAATTAGACATGGCACGATTTACAAAAGACAACGAATTTAAATACTAAAGATGATGGTATAATGCGACAGGAGGAGAACAAAATAAGAGGTTTTGGAGGTGTTAAAAATAAGGAAACCGAGTTACAAATGCTGTTAAATCCCTTTATGTTTTATTATCAGTAGAAGAAAACTCACATTTATCTACTCGCCAGCACATTATGGAAGGCAGGTAGTGAATTATCTAAATCATGAATTTTCAAGAAGATGGATTGGCAGAAGAGTAAGTACTGAATGGCCGCCAGGCGATAAGGCGAACAGTGTTGCTGGAAACATTATCTTATTTCAAAGACAGAATTTGACATTGTTTGGCAGTAAATGGGGCCATTTTGAGCACCCTCTGAAGTGAATTCATCATGTGTTACAACACAATAACACTAATTTTGTTATAAATGTATTATCTTGGTTTAAATTTCATGTATCTGCTCTAATATGACCTAGTAAATTTAAATTACAGTTCAAAATATCAACTGCTCTGAGACCCTGGTAACAAAACAATTTTTTTTCCATTACAAAAAGGTCACCCCCATTCACAACCTAGTAGTATGAAAACATGTTGATATCTTACAACTTTACTATTATATATCACCTCACAAAACTATAACAATGTAATAAGCATAGTTCCATAACTTTTCTTCACCCCGTATGCATATATTAGTATATAGTTATAGTTGTGAAATACAAATTTAAATCTTAATCAAGTTTTATTTTCTGTAGAAAATCTGACAATATCACTCTTACTACGTCATGCTCCGTTGACCAGTAAGATGCTATGGAATGACTTGATTAAACCATGATTACTTATCCCATATTTTTATCAGATCAATAGATTTCGGTTTGTCACTTTTGTAGCATTTGTTTGCATCAACTCCCTAGCATCTTTAATTTGTTTGCGATGTACATGTTCAAAGTTAGCACAACCCAAAAGTACCACATCACGAAACTCGAACAAAATAAATATGAAGCAGACTTATTAATTTAGTACGTTAATCAATATCCAATCGTATTTATACTTTGTCACTTTTGTATACCCTCTTTTAATCGTGAAGTATTCCATAAAATCTTATTCGACTTTTCACTCTCCTTAAGTATATAAAAACTCATTCAAGTTTAATGAATAACTCTCTATTCTTGAAAACTCTTTTGGATAAGGAATGACTTGAGTTAGTTTTACGTCATACTGTGACCTAGTTTCGTCTCAATGCTATGTGAGACCGCTCGAAATACTAACAACACTCCCAAGAAAATGCAGATCAAGTTCGAATCACGTCTGAAAGGCACCTCTTATTTTCTAAGTTGTAGTTACAGAACGAAAATAATGAGAAATACGAGCCTTTCTCTTTTGAACTCCCGTAAATAGAAGCTTGCATTTGTACTAAAACGTGTCGAAGTAACCCAGTAATACGATACGTCTCAAGGCGAATTTAGCATACAGAGGGAGAAAATGGTTGTTATGGGACTCCATTCAATGTAAGATGTAGAAGAATCTGTTAACCTATCTATAGCCATTCTACTTTGTGGTCGCATGAAAGTAACACAAATAGATCCTGAAATATACCTGCATTTTTGCAGGTGAGATAAATATACAAGATAAATAGATGAGATAAATATAAATATAAATGTGTGAGATGAATATACAAGAAATCACGGATACCGGTTCTTTCTGCAACAGAAAAACACCTAATAGCAAAGGTGTGTTTCATTAGAGAGCATTCCGTTAGTGAATTATAATAAGGAAAATTAACAAGTTTTAAAGACTTCAGTAATTTAAAAACTGTCATGTGAGTCTAATTCAGACATGACAAAGTATATGATATTTTATATTCAAAGATAAAACTTGAAGCACTTACTTTAGATCAACTCTCATAAAAAGTTGTAAATATTTTATTTTGTTATTTTAAATTTGAGAAAAAAAAAGTCATTTGTAATTATTAAATATTGGCAGAAAGGGAAGAGTAAAAATAGCAACTGAAAGTGAAATAGTGATTGATGAGGTGGAAGCAACAGACAATGAATGTTGTCGCGGCGACGCGCATAAAAGGTTCGCGCTGAGCGATAACGCGGCTTGCTTACACAAAGGAACTCATAAACATAGCACGCAGATAAAGGTCTGCCGAAACAAACAGAGATAAATGGAAATTTCTGGTGACATCTTGATTGATAAAGATTATTCGGTTTCCTGATTGTTCTGGAATTATGATATGTGGTATTTAAGGAAGCGACGACACGCCAAAAGTCAGTCGTTAACAGAGTGGAATAGTAAATAGCTGTAAGGATAGACGTAACAGGAGTGTTGTAAACAGATGTAATCAGAACACTGTTGTGGTCATCGACCTCGGTAGATTAGGTATGTGATGTAATACTGCTACTGTCAGCGTATTTCTACGCAAATAAAGAACGATTTAATTTCCTGCAAATTGGACTTTTAATTCTACGAACCCACAAAGACACAATATTCTTAACGAGTTTAACGATGGCAATATTAGTTTTAACTTTTAAGAAATGTTGTTTGAAAGTTAATTTAAAATGATTTAAATAAAAGATTATGAAGATTACCAAATATGGCCATGGAAAGTCTGCAACTAAAAGATGACGTAAACCAATGAGCAATTATTGAATTGCCACGGCAGCAGATAAGTTAGAATTAATTTCATTGTGTACATGGACGCCATAGAGCATGGAAGCAAGTGTAGAATCGTCAAGGAGAAATACATAATATAAAAGGAATTGCGACGTTTCTGAAATCGTAAAATAATTTTGTGTTACGATATCTTTATGTTCCTCAGCACGGTGCAGTATTGCAGGTTTCCAGCCCAGAAATCCCCTCGTAATCTATTTATAAACTGAATTATTTAAATGTGGACGTTTGTTTAATTTTAAATGTGTAAGTAGCATTCCCTCTATGGGCATTCAGAAGTCTGTAGTTGAGAAATTTGTCTTTTTCATTTTTCTTTCTTTCCCTTCTTTCTTTTTATCCTACTTTCATACTGGATAGAGATTATAAAATACAAATTTGGAAGTCCTCGAATCCAAAACAAAACATATTAAAAGAAACGAAGGCAAAAATAACTTAGAACACAAATTTTGAATGACACTTAGGTATTTAGATTCATCAGGATACGATTAAAATATATCAAGAGAAACCCCTTAAATAATCATATACATATATACATTTTTTATCCTTTGTTTCCTCCAGCAAGACTGAGTTTTATTGAAATACCATACCTATTTTAAAACATATCTGCATGACTGCAGCACGTACTAGCTAAATTTGCCAAAGAACCCGTTGAGAAAACTTAATTCGGGATGCCTTGGTAAACCGAAGATATAGAAAACCGCTTACTGAAAATCAGATCAGTTATTTTATAAGAAAAAGAAAATGCATACTATATGTCAATAGTATTATCAATAGACTTTTATTAGGGTGCCTCCACCTGAGAAATGGGTCCGGTCATCGCTTGGTGGGGTGAGGTTACCCCGAAGGCCAAGGTTGCCATGTGGGGAGCGTTAGTAACTAACTATAGACTTTTATTATTGGTTTCAGTTACCAAATATTTGTATTTTCCCTATCATACACATAGTAATTGGTGAAGGCATTGTATTCCATCCATAAATTTGGTACCAAAAATTGAAGTATCCTGAATCCAAAATAAAAACGCAGTTTTTACAAAATGTCCATGTGTCTATTTGATTAGAGAATTCAGAACCGAAATGCCCGTTAAAATCCGCATCTTCCAAGGATGCCCCAAGGTTCCAAGAGAATCCACTCCATCCCCGACTAGCCTTTCATTCAATATTTTGGAAAAACTGATTCTTTTTTCAAAAATGGGTTACATGATTTTCATTAAAGCATCATAAGTTTAAGATATTTGCATATCTAATCTTCTTCGCTTCAGAGTTTACACATTTCTGCCCTTTTCTGTCTTCTCATTGCAACACCTACCCCCATCTTATAGGGCGTCTTAACTGTCAACTGTCAACTGTCAACTGGTAGCCTTTCTTCACTCATTCTATTCACATGTCCTTTACAATTCTATTTGCTCTCATCTATTCTATCTTGTAATTTGTATATGGCCAATTACCCACGATTTTTTTTCATTTCTTATTATTCTGGTCTGATTCATTATTTAACTCATTCTTAAGAATCTTATTTCTGCTGCCAGTATTTTACTTGTGTTCTTTACTTTTAATATCCAGGACTTGCTTATGGCACTGGGATTGCCACGATTATATAAAATTTCGATTTTGTTTCTTGCCTTGTTTTATCTTTTAAAGTTCTTGCTATGGTTCCACATATCTGCTGAAACTTTTTTATCTTGTTTTCAAAATTTTGTCTAAATCGAAGCTTGCTTCACAGCCCAAATAGTTGCAACTCCAGAGCTGTTCCGTGCATTTATTTTCAATATACTTTTGACCTCACCGGGTATTTTAATCGATGTGCTATTATTTTTGGTTTCTTTGTGGACATAGGTATTTAAATTATATAGCTACATCCCTGTTTCACTCCTTGATTCGTCTTTATTTCTGTTCCAAATGTGCTGTTTTTATAATAACTCGTGTATCTTTACTTAAACTTTTAATTACTTCTACTAAATAGGGGCATACCCCGTTTCGTCTATTATGTCCCATAATCTTTCTCTAATCATAAAATCAAATGCTTTTTCGAAGTCCACAAATGTTATACATATCAAATGTATGCCAAATTTTACAAGAATGTCCTCACAAGTCTTCTTTATACTGGATAAGTATTTCATAACTGGTAAACACAAAAACCATATCTTACTATACAGAACTAAGCATCTCTTTAAAATACACAATATAAGTCAAATATGAATTTTATGTAGAGTTGATCATTTCGCAAATATTACTATTTGGTCGACTTTTCCTATACCTCTCAAATGTGAAGTCATACCGTTATGTTTTTGTTTTATCTCTTGGGCATTTATAGCTATCACACAGCGACTAGCTCTGTTGTAAAAATTTTACTATCACTTAAAGCCTGCTATATTCTCACATTTCCTACAAGAAATTAGCAGTAGTCCATTTCATTTCAATTAGTATAAAACAGAGGTTTAAGCATTTTAAGATTAGTTTGTACAGAAGTAGATAAAGTCATGCGAGAACACCAGATTGTTCAAGTACTAAGTCGCTGCTGTCCACCATTGAGACAGGCAGTTCTTACTTCAGATATGTCCGCCTGCAGATAAATATTTTGGGTCTCCGGGGAATAAAACCTTTGGAATCCCGTTGGTAGGTAAAGGTGGATGAGGATACATGTTTACCTGACTATTCATTCGGTTGAGTTCAACAGAGGAGATTTTTGCTGTAGCTACATCACCACCAGTGTTCCTTGATCTGGAGGGTATAGATTTAAGGAGGAGGTTACTGATTTAATGACATCTTATGATAGTGGGTTTATGTACATCAATGGTCAGTCAGATGCACACAAGCAATAATTGGTAACTGACGAAACGGACAATATTTACATGTTCGCATCTCTACTTATTTCTATTCATACGCAACTTTCACTGTGAAAATGCTGTGGCATAAAACTTTTTGTAATTGCCCACAGTTCTGGCCAATTAGTAATTTAATTGCGCGGGTACTAGTTTTCAATTTATCTAGGATGTTTTCTAGCGCGAAAAAGAACACTAATCACAGACATTAAAATTTTCGAACTACCCGATGCTGCGAAGTATGAACTTTACGCTTGTTACATTTTTAACAAAATATATTTTAATTGTTTTGTTCCTGAAAGATATGGCGCAGCAATTTAAACTTATGGGGGCGCAGATTTTGTCTCGATTACATGGTTAGCACATTAGTTCTTTATGAACATGCCCTTATTTCAACGCCTCCGCCGAATCTTCCTTGCTGTGGTTTTCATTTCCAGGTTTTTCTTACCCATCATGTTATACAAGTGTTGTCATTCAAGATAACCAAATAATTAACTTTGTCGGGCTGTTCGTTCACGTCACTTATAAATTTCAGATGGAAAAGAAAATATGTTTCCCCTGATACAACTTAAATCACTACAAGATCTGTAACCAATGAACAGTTTAACTACACTCATAATTCCCGATTATCGGGATCATTTTATGTACAACAGAATATTCAAAAAACATAAAAATTCTAATAATATTGGGAACAATGTCGTAATAATGCATTTACACACAAAAATAATTAAAGCAGTTTGTAGATTATTAACACACACACATATTAACCTAGGCCCGCCACTGCAGCATGCCTTCCTCGTGTTCAAAAGGTCCCGAGTTCGAATCTCAGTTAGGAAATTGTTAGGCATCTGGAGAAGTTTTCTTCGGGGCTTACCTTATCCTGAAAGATGAATGTCGGGTAAAAAAAGCTCTATGGACTACGGGCTCATTTGAAGTTATTACATTTCACCCATTTCATTCATAATCCGATATGACAATGCTGGAGGATGTAAATAATGCACGGTGCTTCGAAACGACACCGAACGAATATATAGAAGTAGTTTTATATATATGTATATAATTTTACGTCCTCCAACGTTAAGTTATATCGGACGATGAATGGAATGGGCGAAATGATGCTCCAATGAGCCCAGGGTCCATAGAGTTTAGAGTTACCCGACATTCGTCTTTTAGGATAAGGGAAAACGCTGGAAAAAAGCCTTATCCTGGAAAATCACCCTGACCGAGATTCGAACTCAGAACCTCTTCAAATAGAAGTAGCTGCTCATGTAACATATAGATAGCTCCTGCTGCCAAAAGGAGCCACATAAAAATGCTCCAGAATCAGCGAAGATTAGGCAGTGACAGGAACAACGCCGCGTGCCTCACACCATCAAAGTTAGCAGGTAGCTGACACACCGTATCGCGTGCTGTAGCTGTTTCTAAACATACTGACATTCCATGGTAGATTTTTACTACATATTAAGAATTTCTTTGACTTATAAAACCGCAATAAAGAGACTATTATTTAGTTGTTTTATGGGTGTTAACGCGTTCCAACATTTCATTATAACAGTCGATGACAGCAAATAAGCTGGTGGACATATGCAACTTATACCTTTTAGAGAAAAGTTAATGTTAGTGAGATTGAGAATGGAAGCATTAAATGATAAAAAGAACACAGAATAATATCAAAGAACTGTAGATATTTATCGAAACTAAATACCTTAAGTAATGAGACAAGCATTTTATTTCACTGGGCTTAATAATGCCAAATAAAGCATTTGTAACTTAAAAGGAAGCTGTTGATTATACAGTAACTGGTTGAAAGCACTGTAAAATTAAGTTCAAAGCAAAATGAGCAATATTGGAATTGTCCGAGTCATCGACTGCCCTTTGCCCCATTACCTGAAAAGGAGGCTAGGGTAACTGATAAAGAGCAAGGGGCAATGCTTTTGTTTTCGTTGCCGATGCGTTCCAATAATAGCGTTTGAGTTTCGCACACCAGTTGTTCCTGCGCTGCCTAATATTTAATGATGTATAAAATTATACCTAAGAGAATTGGTTGAAGCTGCGACACCGAAATTCGGACTAGTTAAGCTGTAACATACGAAACGGCTATATTCGTTTGGTGTCGAAACAACCTGTATGTGCCGCACGATCCTGTCATCCCGTCCGATAAAATAGCCTAGCTAGTCAGCTGGCAAACTATGTGTACCCAAAGAGCTGTCATCCCGTTTATGTACACTCATTAATTTAGAGAGAAAAAAAAAAAACAACTTTGACACTATTATCCCATTCAAGTTCACATACTAGATAATCTGAACTAAATTTCGATACCATAAAACCCTGCCATTCCATTCATATACATACAATCTTAGGCTTCACAGCCGAACTTGTACTAAGTTTCGGAACCATAAGACCATGCTCCTTTATTGCGCGTTTTTCACTCAAATTTTCGCAGCACTTTACTTCTGATGTACACAACAAGAAAATACACAGTTCCCCTTCCAGGCGGAAGCGCAAACAACCATGTAGCTTTATCTCGATATTGTATTACACGATGATCTGTGCTGTGAGCGATTTGTGGTTGAGTTGTTATAATCTAAAATATTCTAATGCTATCTTTGATTCCAAATATGCATCGAAAGCAAGTCTGTATCGATTAATGCAGAAAGCTATATATAACTTGAGTTGTAACACATTAAAAATGTTAGGTTTAGAATTTCTCTCTGAAAGCAAAATTTGCAACTATATCCGTTATTACATATCACTTTTTCTCCCTTAGTATTTCAATTTTGATAATGGCCCCTTAGGGCTTATATATTATTGACTTTCAGTTTGATGTTACATTAAGCAGGAAATTGATAGGTATTTTAGGAATGATTTTCAGTTTGCATCGTTAAGCGAGGAACTAAAGGATTAAAATAACAAGAGATTCAGACAGTGTCATACATGTTAGTTCGTTATTCTTAGAATTACTGTACTTTATTTATATGCAAATTATAAAATATTAGTTATTTACAATAAGGCTTATATTATCTAACGACAGTGCGTACTGAAAAGCACTGTATCGTAGCTCAGTTGGTACCTGCTGTGCGTGAAGTGGTGGGTTTCACTCCCAACTGGAATAGTAATTTTTCCTACCAAGATTATTTTCTATCCTGCTTGGAGTCTGAAATTATGAAAGAGATTGAAAGAGAAAGAGAGTAAGAGAGAGAGGGAAAGAATGACGGTGAGAGAGAAAGAAAGAAGGCGAGGGAGAGAAATATGGAGCAGAAATATGGAGAATAAAGATGGAGGTAAGGAGAGAAAGGAAGAATCGGAGAGAAAGGAAAGGGGACAGAGAAAGGAGGCGAGAGAGAAAGAAAGAAAGAAGGCCAGAGAGAGAAGGAGAGAGAGGGACAAGCAGAGAAAGAGGGACAAGCAGAGAAAGAGGGAGGAGAGAAAGAGGCATAGGGAGAGAGAAAGAGGGATGGAGTGCGAGAAAAAATGAGAGAGGGAAAGAGAGAATGAGGGAGAAAGGGGAGATACAGAAAGAGGTTGAGAGAAGGAGAAAAGGGAGAGAAAGTAGGAGAGAGACGAAAGAGAGAATGAGAGAGAAAGAGGGAGAGAATGAAAGAAGGGGAAAATGAAACAGGGAGAAAATGAAAGAGGGAGAGAATGAAAAAGGGGGAGAGAATGAAAAAGGGGGAGAGAATGAAAAAGGGGGAGAGAATGAAAAAGGGGGAGAGACAGTAAGAGGGAGAGAATAAAACAAGGAGAGACAGTAAGAGGGAGAGACAGTAAGAGGGAGAGACAGTAAGAGGGAGAGACAGTAAGAGGGAGAGACAGTAAGAGGGAGAGACAGAGTAAGAGGGAGAGACAGAGTAAGAGGGAGAGACAGAGTAAGAGGGAGAGACAGAGTAAGAGGGAGAGACAGAGTAAGAGGGAGAGACAGAGTAAGAGGGAGAGACAGAGTAAGAGGGAGGGACAGAGTAAGGGGGAAGGACAGAGTCAGGGGGAGGGACAGAGTAAGAGGGAGACACAGAGTAAGTGGGAGAGACAGAGTAAGAGGGAATGTAAGTGTGGGATATAATAAATAAAAAAACTCAAATGAAAATTGTAAACGAGTTAGTATTATTGCCGATATGACAATATGTTTCAAAGGTAAGACTAGATAAGTTTAGTATTTAAGGTTTAACGTGCATTCGCCAAAACGAACGCAATTCTTGGAAAAGATTTAACAATTTATGTCAAGAATGCCATCACACTGGTTGCTATTAAGCCACATCACTAAGTTGCAATCTGACGAGGAATTATAGAGCAGAATTGCTGAACATCAGAGCGCAAGTAAAAAAACATTATTATATAATTCGACTCAAAAACAAAGTTGAATCACTTCCATAAGAAGCTCCACATTTGCCGAATGTATGGTTCCACATAAATGGTTCCACATTTATGTTCAGTCAAGTACGCATTTAACAATATCTCAATATCTCCTCTAAGCCGTTCGTTTCTATATAAAATAATTTTGCTTTGAGGGGAAAAACTACTGTGGTGTGTTCCATCATGTGCCATACTCTACTCACTCTTGTATACTTACAAACGCTTAAACTTCTACAAGATCTAACCTTAAACGCTTAACTTTAACCGAGATAAACTGGTTAGTTGCGTACTCTTTTTTTTAGATATAACGAATTAGGAAATTGCAACAGACTTCAAGTGACAGTTAAATTTATTAAGATGGATCGGTGTACGATGGCTTTAAATTCCTTTCCTTTTTATACCTGAGAGAATAACTAATAGAATAAGAAAGGAAAGAAAAATCAACACACACGCACGCACGTACGCACGCATGCACGCACACACACCCACACACACAAATATATTTACCCTATAGTTACTCTCCATTTGATAAATCTAAGCATTTTAAAACATCTTGAAAATGGTTAAATCTACTAAAATATGCATCTGTCAAACTATATGCCTTACCGAAATATGCGCAATTTCTTACGAGCTACAGTAATGCAATGTTAGCAAGAATGAAGGAAACGTAAGAGGTTATTTCTTGTAAATTCAACTTTATATTTTATTTGTACTGAAGTATCTGAAATACATAGAAATGTAATTAAAAGACTATTTTTTCAAAAATAAACCTTTTACAAAATTGGTTTCTAAAGCATAGATTTTTTCTGAGATGATGAACAGAGAGGTTTGGTTTGATTTCAATACTTTCTCTTTTTATTCTAATTAAATAGTTGGAAAACACTTACCTATTCTACGAGTTTCCTGAAGAGTTTGTTACATCCTATTCATTTTTGCAGAAGTAAACAATGATTTTCACAATCAAATTTACGGGTGTCAAAACTAGCAAGCAAATGATTAATTGTGGCAAAAATGCACTACTGCATTTACATACCGAGTATAGAAAACTTAAGGGGAGATTGAATGAGAATAATTGTTTTAAAAATAGAATTTGCAGCTTTCTGTAACGTCCAAAATTCTGGAATTTTCTCATTGTATTGATCTACCTGCACTCAAAACCTAAAATAAACTATGTGTCATTTAGGGGAATTTTTGATTTACTAATCTGTTAAATATGCTAATATGCTAATATATATTAGCATATCTAACAAATATGAGAGCGCCTGGCTCTCACCTAGGCGGCCCGGGTTCGATCACAGGGGACCGCATTGGGGGAATTTTGATGGACAAAATGGCGCTGCGGTGGGTTTCCTCCGCGTCTTCCTGTTTCCCCCACCATCATTTCACCAATTGCTCGATCATTCATTCATCCATCCCAGACGTTAGGCCGACCCACCAAACCTGATCTCAACTATCAGGAAAATTTGCTTCGGCTCCCTCGCTCTGAGAAAACCCGAGCGACTTTTAACACCAGCATTGGTGAGTAAGGGAGACCCATCCCATCCCATCCCATCCCATCCCATCCCATTTCATCCCATTTCATCCCATCCCATCCCATCCCATCCCACCCCACCCCATCCCATCCCATCGTGTTCAAGCCATGTGGATTTTTTCCGCTTTGTATTGTATGTTTTGAATAGCATTTTATATATAGGTATGTGCAAGAGCTTTCACAGAAAATATTCAAGATAGTTAAATGTTAAGAATGATAAAGAATCTCTGTTTATTGGTATAGATTACTTTGTAAATATAACGTTATTTTTAATGAAAGAGTAATTACTGATGAACTCCAATCGCATTGGAATAAAAATACAAACTCCATTGTAAACAAATTTATTCTAGAAACACATTTGGAACCTAAGTCCTGTGTACATATCACAAATTGAATGAGATATCGTAGGCGAATAGCTTAGCGCAGATGTTAAAGATATTACTTATTTAACTATTTGACTATTTAAATATATATTTATTCATTTCTTTATTTCTTTATTTTATTTATACATTCATTTATTTGTGCATTACTGATTATAAAAAAACTGAGCGAAAGCTCTTAGTAAAGCAATGGTTTATATATATATATATATATATATATATATATATATATACCTACATAATTTCAGATGTGTTTATACCAGCCAACAGGGCCATATAACCCTTCAGAATTTCAGAACTTTTCTTCTTGCTTCCCATTTTTTCTACGTACGTCCAACATGCAACATGATATTTGTTGTCAATTTTTTTTAAAAAAATGTTCCAGCGATACACACAAATCTACAAGCATACGAACTATTGTAAACATACCTAAATGAAAGTTTGTTGTGATTTCTTTTGCTGGGTGTCTTCGGAGGAATATTAATTAGAATACATAATTAACAGACTAAAATTAGTGACAAATATTTTTTCTCATAGGCTTATACATTTTTGACCCTTTTTACTACCGGATGGCCGGAGAAACCTGCTCATGCTCGTGGAATGTTTTTCCCGCAACTGTTTTGAAAGTGTAAATTACGCGTTTGCCGCCATTATAAGAGTAACAATCATTTTCAAAGATTTACATTTATGGTATCCCAGGGACTGAGGTTCCTCAGCTGCAAAGTGTAGCCGTAGGATCAGTTTAGCTAAACCCAACGATATTTTTACTGTCATAGAATGTGTTCTTTTACATAGAATTCACCGCATCGTCAGTAAACCATATGAGAAAAGCAAACAAGAACAAGAACTGAAACATCGCTAACTCAGAGATTTTGGATTCTCACGCAGGTTGTAAATCTGGATTACGCGTGGTTATTAGTAGGGAAATGGCTATAGGATATGAATATTTTTCTGCGATCACTTTGCTACAGAAAGAAAATCCTCAAGGACGGGTAAATGGGGTCCAGGTTCTAGAAGAGACACCAATTCCATTACACTTCCTTGGAGTAAAACACCAATAAACTAAATATGTTTTCAAGGTGTTATAAATATCTATGAGGTCACTTTAAATTTTTTATTGTTTGAACCATTATTGTAAATAATTAAAGAAATTTTATTAAGTAAACAACTTGAAATATATTTGTGATATTGCAATAAAATGGCTATGCTAACGTGTTACTCGATTAAAGCATATGTTAATATAGTTTAATTATACAGTTCACCTAGGTGTACTAAATAGTTTCTGAGATAAAAGGTTATGCGAATTTAATATTTGAGGGATTGGATAGCTGCTTTAATTTTCTCTTAAAAGCATTCAACCTCAAAAACCATGAAACTAAAACCTCAAACCGGCAGAATTTGTTGGTGTGGTTTTCAAGTTTCTGTAACAAAAGAGTTGAAATGTACTTATATTTCGTTGGGTAATTATATCAAGGCTTCTTCAGCATTTAAACCACATTGCCTTACTTTGCGTATATAAACAAGACAAAATGTACTTTTGCGAGACTCACCTCGTTACAGTTCTCTTCTTTTTGTACCATTTGCAACAAAGGTGAGCTAGACGCACTATCACATCTAACAAAGTTTCCAAATCGTCGCCAGGCATTCCTGCTGTCATTTTACCACTAATGGAACGTCTGGTACTGACAGAAGTACGGCGCCTTCGTTATTCTCTTGTTTCTGTAGGTAGAGGTCGTGACGGCTCTAGAGTTTCATTTAGGAGTCAAATGACTGTCGACATTCTTAATCTCCGGCTAACCAAAACAGCACTCCGCGAAACACGGAATGTTAAGGACTTAGCACTGTCACCTCATCTCATCCTGACACAGGTAACAAACCGTTCCTTCGCATAAATAATAAATACGAGTAGAATAGAATAACACCTGCTAACTTTATGGAGTTATATAGGTCCTAATTCGATGTCCTCATATCTTCCAAAGACAACCATTTCTTAGAAGCTACAGTGTAAGTCATTTTAAACGCATAATCAAACTTTAGCTACATACATATGGTAATAGTACATACTGGCAGGATAAAACCTATTGAGATATCCTGAAGCCTAGACTTTCATTCTAAATTTTTATTTTTTCAATCAACAACGTATACCTTGTAAATTATTGTATTGCTCCCAAAAAGTCTATCTCGAAAGTACATTGTGTATACAAGTTTTGAGGTCCAAATAATTTTAGGAAAACATTTAACATGATGTCTGCATTTCCGGCAAGTAACAAACTTGAAATTTGAGTTGGAATCCATCAAGCACATGAATTGAAGATTGAAAAAAAAAAAAGTCTCACACCCAATTCTTTACATGTAGATAATGCTTACATGCTTATAATTGGTTCGAAAACCTTAATTGAAGCTGCCACATATTATAAGATGTTTCCATTTTTTAAAATATAATATGTATCTGGAATATTCTACGTTAAGACAAAGGATTCATTTTCAATCTTAATTTACTATAACTTGTAAACATGGCAAGAGATATACAGCCAATTATTGCACAAAGCATAACTGTTGAAACACATACTTTATGACCAATGAATTTGCTCTGGCATTATTTATAGATGTTGGTTGTTATTGATTTCAACTTTCCAAACTAGAATACACATATACCTACTGATCTTCAGCTGATAAAATACGGTTCATTTTTCTTCACCTTGATAGGATTGGAATGTTAGAGGCTTGACTGTTTCTTTAGGCGTTTTAAAAAGAAATATATAACAAAAACACTTCTGTAAACTCTTAGTTCATATAAGATGAAATATATTTATGGATGAAACAGATTTTAAGAACAGTGTGTAGAGGAAGTATATAACACAAGTCTTAAATATTGTGTAGCCTTTTCGCTAAAAATGGGCCATAGGGGAAGGTTCCAATGTGACAGGAACTCGAATAATCGAAATATATCCCCAATGTTTAATTGATTACATTATACTTGACTATCAAATTTACCAATTACTTGAAGTTGCACAACGTCTTCAATCATACAATTTCTGAACAACGTAGATATTGCTGTAGGTTGCATTTTGAACTTAAAAGTTGGTTACACTGTTAACAGGACATTAAAGAATTCTATGTTTGTGTTAAAGCAAATGAGCAGTTGCGCTGAGGCGGAAATGGAACTGGATTATATGAGAGAGGACTCGGCCCGGCAATCAGACCCGGCTCATTGTACCTATGCCCCAAGTGGGGCATACCCGGGGAGGAACGATGGGGTGAGAGGAGACAGAGGGCGGCTGTCCCAAGCAGGCAAGATAGTGCAGAGGGCAGGGTCCCTACATTTTTGCTTCCCCCGACAGGACAGAACAATGAACATCTCAACCTGCTGGGGTACGGAAACATTCCTACCACGATACCTGGGTTTAAAGACCGGCAACTGTCCTACCACAGGAAGAACTGGTTTACTCAAAGCATATCACCCTGTCGTGCACCACCGAGACACTCGCCTCTTTTCTACCCTTAAAAAGACCACCGGATGAGTGACGGTATGAAATGATCATGGAGATGAAATAGAGGAACAGGAAATTCTTTATGTAATTGACCTACCCAGCATTCGCTTGGCAAACCGGGAAAACCCAGAAAAAGCGCATGGGTCGGGTAGATCGGCCAAGGGAAGCGAACTCGGACCTCCGAATGACGTAATCGCCTGAGCCATCCCGCTCGATTGCATTAAGGCGCACTTTTAATCTTGGGAACTGATGACCAATGTTAATTGCAAAGTAGTATATAAGCTACCTCACACTTTCTTACCGGGTTGCATACTCACATAACCCATCCAGGGATCAGGTAATCTGGAATCACTGCATTCTCTTCTATCGGTCATATTACATACTGATAACTTATACTTCAATTCTTGCTTGTAACTATACTTAGACTGGTTACTCAAAACTTTGTAGAAGTGTTCAGTCATATAATGTGAATAGAAACAGATATCCACTCTTATATTTTACAATACCACTGCTGTGACACTGGTGATACGTGAAGTGACAATGAGATTGAGAATGGTAATTTCACAGGTCAAAGTTGAAGGTAATTCCTTGAATTTATAATTATAAGGCTTAAGGAAACCTTAAGAAAACACTATCATGGTAGACAATCGTAGTAAATCATCGTTCCCAAAAGGGCGCCTTACCGTCCTCGGCTACCCATGCAGTTCCGACATCCATAGTTGTTTCATTCATTTTAATACAAAGAATTGTTTTAAATCTCCCTTCCTCGACTCACTTCAACGCTCAATCTTTCACGTTTTAGATATTAAAATGTGGTCTTTATGTAAGTGAAGCAGGAAACCTGTTCCGAGGAATGTATGCTTGCTTAAACAAAAGAGAGTTGATGTGGCAGAAGATATGCTAAAGGAAATGTATTTGCTGTGGAAGAAAGTTTCTCATGATGGCAGAATTCTTGTCCTGGAATTAAGATTTTCATTACTTGGATGTCTGCATGTTGGTATTTATTTCACAAGCCAAATTTTTCTCCCCACATGATAATAAAACATGCGGGACGTTAACTGCTTCATGCATGCATAAACACTCCACAAGACTTTCTGATATATTTTATCTCCCGGAGGAACTGAAAACTCCAGACTTTACTAATAATACCGAGTCATATAGCCAGCGTTTAAAAATTCACGATTGTGTTCAGTGCTAATGTTCTAGAATTTCTATCGTGATAAACAGTTTCTATTTCACTTTGACAGGTTTATGTACACCCCTGTTTCAAGAGAATGTTACGTATTTGCTCTTACCGACATCACCCACAGTTTCTTTTTCCCAATGCTGAATATCTTAAATGCATGATCGATTATCTCATAATATTGTGACTTTGTGGGTTCGTGAAATTTAAAAGTCCAATTGCACAAACTCAAAATGTTCTTTATTTCCACCGAATTACAGTTGGAACACTTGCCGATTTCACAGAATTACGTAGCACACACAATTATAATTCGCCAGTTCGTCTGTCTCAGGTCCACTCTACACTCACAATTACGTACAACTCCTCTGATACACGTACTCAGTCTTATAGTCCGTGCACTAGCACGGCGCTCCTCACAGATGCTCGCCAAGAGCTCAACTGACTCGCCAACTGCAGCCACTTTTTATAGGAAGATCGCTGTTTCTGGAAATCTCGCGGTTTCAATGAATCATCCCGAAGGTTCCAGACTTCAGGGGGGGGGGAGAGACGGTACAGGACTCGTGCCGCTCTTCTAATCATCCCCTTCGTTAGCACTACAAGATGTATGGGTAGGCGTGGCTGAATGCTTCCCGTCTGGCCACTACCTGTGGTTCTATTGGGAATTCCGATTTTGGATGACAATATATTTTAGATTTCACATTGAACCTGTTATATTCCTTGCAATGTACGTACCATAGTAATATATGGTTGGATACAAAGTAGTGATAACACTGCTGTAACATAAAACCGGTGGGTCGAGGAACTGTCATCTGTGTTGACAAATCTAAGGCCTGTTAGACGAGTTTACTCTGTCATTTTACTGCAATGTATAGAATGTATGAATACTGCAATGTTAACTGCAAATGTATAGTTTGCAAAGTTAGAGCAGCGTTCTTGGCTCAAAACTGAAGTGGCACGAGGTCGGAGTACGCAAGAATGTGTTCAGGGACTGCGAGAAGCTTCTGATGATACAGCACTACCATACAGCACAGTCGCGGGATGGGATAACGCGCTCGGAGGCAGAGAAGCTGCGACGGATAACTCGTGGAGACTCCGCGTGGAGAACAATACAGCTTAACTGCTTGCTTCCTTGTTGGATGTTGATCGCCTATGGACTGTACGTGAGTTGGCAGATGAAGTCGGAGTATGCCACAGAACTGTGCTTCACATTTGCACGACATTCTGGGTTATCGCAAAATTGCAGCACGTTGGATACCCCATAAACCTTTCGAGGTGCAACAATGGCAACATTTTGCAGCGGCACAACATTTGTTGGGAAAGTACCAAAGTCTGGAGATTTCAGTTCCTCCGGGAAATAAAATATATCAGAAAGTCTTGTGGAGTGTTTCCATTTTCTCGCAATACTTCGTTAACAAGACTTAAAACTTTCAAGTCGAGTGTTATTAATCATAGTTTCACGGGTGGTCTACAGCATCAGTGGCCACGCCGTGGCTCAGTGGTTAGACCGCTTGGCTCTCACCAAGGCGGCCCGGGTTCGATCCCAGGCGACCGCAAAGTGAGATTTGTAGTGGACAACACGGCGTTGGGGCGGGTTTTCTCAGGGACCTCCGGTTTCCCCCGCCATCTCATTCCACCGGTGCTCCATCTTCATCTCATGTATCATCAGTGTCACCGCCTGCGGTGCCGTATGTAGTAAAAGCGGGCGTTAAACACTACACATTCATTACAGCATCAGTGTTAAAAATGTCGAGATTTTGGCCATTCCAAGCTCCATGGCTTTCCTCAAGAACAGAATGAAAAAGTTGTCAACCTTCCCAGTATACATATCCTTCATCATGTGTAAAGGATTATAACTAATAATTTGTTCATTAGCTTAAAAATTCCTAGCCTAACTTTTAACGAAACCTAAGCACTACATTACAAGATAAACCGCTCAGTAATCTCCTCCATGCCGGTCTCGTTAGCATATGTGGTGGCGTGTAGCCCCCATGTTCTAGAGATCCCGATTTCGAATCTCCATAACGGTGAGTTATCTGGATAATGTCTTTTCCCCTTCCTTTCGGGGTTTTCAGTTATCCTGAAAGAAGTCAGGTAACTTTAATCTCTATGGACCCTGGGCTCATTTGAGGATCATGTCACCCATTTCATTCATCGTCCGATATTATTTAATGTGGAACACGTAAATTAAAAAAAGAAGAAGGTGAAATCAAGAAGCTGAAAATAGAAATGTGGGTATCCAAATTTTTGCGAGCTTCACGATTTAATGGTAGAACTTGTTTGCATTCCTATTATTATTAGGTCATGTCATCATTTGGTTCCCATTGATGTCCACTCTGTTACACCAAGGATGCATCGTCATCTTATCTTATATTCGTTAATTTAAAGGATATGGCCAATTTTCTCTCTTGAAATATATTTAATAATATTGCAGATAACACACACTTTGCGCCAGTAAGTAAACCAATCAAATATGATTTTCCAACTCATGCTTTATTCCTTTGTTTCTTCTTATTCATTTGTTATAGGATGCAGTTGTGTTCATTTATGGTCCCCTATCCCTTATGCCATCATAGCCGTCGGGTGAGAGAGCCACGACTATGGATCAGAGAGAGAAATCCAAGGATGGGTGATCAGCACGGTCCCCGGAAAGAGAGTGAGAGAAGTAGATGAACGGAAATAAGGGCGATGTGGATCAAGAGAAAGATGATAATGGAGCATTTGGTGGGATGATGGCGGTGCACACCGTAAGTCGCGGAGAACACCCGCTGATGTCCATCACAGGTGTCACTTTCGGTCTACTGGGATCTAACCCAGGCCACCTTGATGAGAGTCAAG
The DNA here is from genome assembly GCA_030765055.1 of Mantis religiosa. NCBI lineage: Eukaryota > Metazoa > Arthropoda > Insecta > Mantodea > Mantidae > Mantis > Mantis religiosa. The sequence continues at coordinate 38,163,058 of CM060955.1, forward strand.
CGGTTTAAGCGCTCGGCCAGGCGCGGCCTATTCCCCTACTCAACACTCTATTATTATGTCATATGACTGCTTCTGTTAATAGGAATTTTCCGAATAATAAATGTTTCCGATCCAAGCATGTTCGTTTGCACACCAAGCGTGGTCAGGGGGTGTTAGGCACCAATGAGATATTTCTTTTATTCGTTATTATTTTGAATTTTAGAGTGATTACACTGTGAAATGTGAATGTGAAAATTAATTAGATTCCTTCTTAGTTTCTTCATTTCCTTATTTTTTATTCCTCTCTCTCCCTCTTGGTCATGCAAAGAGCATGGAATTTCAAAGCTCTTACATAGCGACCCTAATTTTAAAACCTTGATTATCTCTTAAAGCTTCCTTGTATCCTTCTCTTCTTAAGATATCAGGCAGAAATAACTGCACATGGCTGAAAAACTAAATTATAGGCATAAATATCCACGAATTAGTTGAATATGCACTAACCCCTTAAATATGCTTTTATATGTACTATAAACCTTCCGCAATAAGCTACTCAAATGTGGGATTGGGATTTCAATAGGAGGGGATTCGGTAAGTAGGTCACCATGTTGGGCCCATTGTTCTTCTGCTCCCAAGTGTTGGCACACCCGGGAGAAAGGATGAGCCGAAGGAGACAGAGGGCGGCCGACCCAAGGGGCCACGAAGGTACAGAGGGCAGGGTCTCCATAGTTTACTTGGATAGAGACCTCCCTGGACAGGCCAGGACAACGAATCCGCTCCCCTGCAGCGGGACGGCAACGAGCCCAGCAGCCAAGCCCTAAGGGTCCCAGGCACGCGATCCGAGCCCCAAAAGTCCCTGGCTGGCGGTCCTAAAATTGTCCCAGCAGAACAGCGGAGACCGGCAACCGACCTACCGGAGGAGAAAATAGTTTCCCTCAGAGCATATCATCCTGCCATGCATCGCCGAGACACCCACCGACACTTCCACCCTGAAAAAAACCACCAGATGAGCATTCGCCTAGCCACCCGGGAAAACCCCGAAAACCTCATGGGTCAGATAGGTCGGCCACGGGAATAGAACCCGGGCCTCCCGAATGCCGGCCACAGACGAAACCACCTGAGCCATCCCGCTCGGTGCTCCAATGTGGAATAAATTAATTACGTTCTCGGATACGTTTATCTATCAAGGAATAAAGACATGCAAATATGCAAAAATCCGAGCTCTGTAGGACTGACCTTCTAGATGATGTTCGAAACTTCACAATTTTACAAGAACATAACTCAGATTTTAATACATGATCCATATCGTAATACGCTCATTACGCTCCAAAAACTAACAGCTTATCCATGCATATGATTGAGTTTGTATACTCCCAGATGTACACAATTTAAAACATAAAAGCATCGCTAACTATTTTAACTATTAAATAAAATATTAAAGTATTATATATCTTGAAATGACCTGGACAGTGTTCAAAATATAAGCGCTCGTAGCTCAGTCGGTGGAGTACCTGCCTGCCGTGCTAGGAGTCCAGGGATCGATTCCCGGCAGTCGGAGTGGGGATTTTTCTCCAACCAAGATAAATCCTCTTCTTCCGCATAGTCTGGAAGTATGAATGGGAGTGGGAATGTTTGCGTGATCTAACGATTAAAACCCAACGTATAAGAGTTAACACCTTCGATATGTTCCAAAGGAGAACGGCTGCCGATGTGACCATTGGAGTTAAAGGAGGAACAAATAAAAAATATAAGTGTAATGGTTGTCAATATACACAGTTACTGAGATAAAAATTATCCCAATTATTAGATATAGCAGGGAGCCTACCAACTTTGCAATCTTCTTTATTTAAAAATTAAAGGCAATTAAAGGCAGTAAAGGAAGTGACTTAGATGGTAGTGTGCTAACATGAAATGCATCGGAAAGTCTCAATTTTAATACACTTAATACATTTAATACACTGGGCACTGAGGATAAATGAATTGTAATAATCACGCATAGATATGCTTAAGCATTAAAACCATGACTGAAGGAGGTAAGTTCCAACTAACACTGCTTTAACAGAAGAAACGTCGCAGGTAACAAATTATCTCCATATTAATCGTAAGTTTTTGGCATTTGCTGAGCCTCATGTCGCATTATTTGCAGTAATAATGGTTTGAATGTGCATAATTTGATGCCCACGGGTTAACACTTTCTTTGCTGGTAATCATTATTACTGAGAAAATAAAATTTGGGAGGAGAATATTCCAGGCCTCAGCTTAATATTGTTCCCCGCCATTTGTCACTTATAACGACTGAGAAAAGCCTGGAAAACCCTCAGGCAGGAAGACGGTCCTGGCAGGATTTCCCTTTCGATCTCAGCTATCTCTGTTGTTCGGTGAGCCTTGGATCCAAATCCCGCATGCTGGAGACTTTCTTCTGGCTTTCTCACTCTCACCACGTAAATTAAGCTATTGTTGACTATTCTAAAACCGCGACACAATGATCTACACACATACATACACACATTAAAGATAGATAAGTATGGTACCTACATTATGGTACTTACATGAAGAAAAGCACTACAGAACTAAATCCACCATATCATGCACTAACTACATGATTCAATAAATAAATGTTGGTGCCAATTTATTTCGTTCTACAAGTTCAAATTCTCTTTTCTGAAAACATGCAGGTCTATTTTAATAACACAATTTAATCACAGTAAACGATGGGAAATAGTTGATTGAGTTGATTATATACAGATGTTGATAAGAAATTATTTGAACAGTTGTTGCCACTGATTCCATTTACTGTACTGGTAGGATTGCATCACTGGCCAAGTTTATAAGTGCACTGCGTTTATAATTAGTAAGGAATTTCAATAAAGCAACAGAAATTCCTACACACGGGGCACAACAGTAATTATTATTAATTCACTCAATGACCGCATCCGATTTGAATTGACATGAAATCAGAAGAATATGTTTGATAAAAAAATTGTTTATAATTCCCATCACAACACTCTGACAGAAGTATCTTAAGTTCTAATGTTAAATTGTGATAAAATGTGTGCTGCGTTACGTAATGAATGCAAGAACTGCAGTGAACAGCTCGATCCAGAGAGTCAGTTCCATATTTCTAGAGAGGTATTGCACTTTCGAGTTGTCATTTTCTTTTCTTGTTGTGTTCATCAAAAGTTATAGTCCATTTTAAAATCAGATTGTCATTACAGATAAAAACGCTGCAATACTCACCTTGTCTCGCCAATCTTCTTACCGTCGCATTCTTCGTTGTTTGGAATGGTTCCTCCTCTTTATTTCAATAGGAACCGATTCATATCTAACTTAAAATCATGTGGAGTAAATTACACGCTAGGAGCTGGATCCCCCTTACTGCCACGAACACTTAGTTGCAATGTCTGTATAATATTAAAGTGGATTGCATTGCTGATTTCGTGGATGAGAAAAACATTTATTTTAATACTTGTAAACTGCCAATTAAGATGTCCATTTTAGCTTCTCTATCACATATATAGTACGTAAACGGGATTTGTTATTCCACTAAATGTTTCCTTCCGAAATTTCAATAGAAATACACATTTCGAAGTCCCGTGAATCCCCAAAGGGCATGTATAGAACAATGTCGGAACATGCAATAATAAAGCAAAACCATAAACAATAGGAAGCATACGGAATAAAATAATATTCTAAAATGCTGTAAATAGCTTGTACTTTAAAATGCTAGCCATATCGATTGGTGTTTAGCTAAAAGCCTTTAACCCTCGAAAGAGTTGAACCATTTTACTCGAGCATATCGGCAATCCTTTGAGGTTACGTTTGTATATAAAGAGAATTTAACGCTGATGTATGCTAATGAGCCTTAATTGTCTGAAAAGTTCCTGATCTCTGAATATTATCACATTCATCACAAACACAAAATATGAAAATGAGGCCTACTACCTTTTTACCTAAACACCATCGATATGTAACGAAGTTTGTAATTAGTGAAGGAAGCTAGATAGTACGATACAAGGGAGAAAGTTCACCAATAAAACACATTAGGTGAGCTCAGGAGTCAGGACAAATTCTATGAGTAGAACAAGGGATCCGAATAGTCAAGGATAAACAAAGAGAGGAAATACCAGAAAGAGTCACAGCTTCGATGGATGCGGGCTAAACTGACACGAACTAATATGAAACGCAAATATTGTAAAGAAAGCAGAAGCAATTTGGTGCTCCCATAGAAGTCAAATGAAGCCAAATTGATACGATTTAGTGACCCTGATCCCAAGCAAGCACATATAAAAACAGAGATTGGCTAGAAAGGCACAACATGATGAACTATTGTGTGTTTCAAATGGGAAGGTGTTTGTCCTTGAGCGCTACTAGGTGAGCAACCAATCGGAGTCCTGCGGTTTTGTCGTATTGCATTTTCGCTAAGTGGTGTGTGAGGAGCACCAGCCTAATCAATCTGTATAAACTACTATTGACGCTAAGACAAAAGTTCAGATTTTGCCGAAAGTGATCCATGTGGAAGGTAGAGAGTAATTGTATCTAACATGACCATGAAAACCCCTTAAGTTTAGCTCAAATAGTTTTTCTAATACAAATAAATAAACCAGTATTACCTGTATGATAACAATAAATCGTGACGTAAGCACTGTATGAATGTAATTATTGGTTGGCATGTATGCGTGTACGTATATTTGTAATTACTCTGAACTGAAACGTAAATGTTTGACATGACGTGATGAAAGAATTACTTTGAATAAGCCAGTTCGAGTGAAAGGAAACAATAAATTTTCTGCTGTCCTGGCCTATCATGTCTGGTCATATTATATCTTTGTTTATGAATGGTTCGTAATCTTTATTTACTCTAGAGAGTTCAAAGTGGTTGGTGTGTATTTATGTACATATACTTTTAATTACTCAGAACTAAAATTTAAACTGCTGACATGACGGATAAAAAAATTTCTGTGAATAAGTCAAGGTGTTAAATTCGAGAAAGAACAAACACTTCATTTCCTCTTAGCCTGTGGAATGCCGTATGCTTATGTTTATGGATGAATGCTGGATAAGAAGTGTTTATTTACTGTGGAGAGTTAAGATATATGTCATTCAGTTGTTCTTTACACAACAGTAGAGTAAGAGCTAATAGTGCAATGGCTTCTTGCGGTGAATTTAGTAGCGAGTCAAAAAGGCAGGTATTGCGAAGTCAGTCTCGAAGTATTATTTTTTAGGTGTACACGTTCTTCAATAATTTTTCGGAAAGAGAAACTAAAAATGAGTAATTGCAAAGAGTACTTCCGTTTAAAAGCACGGAGAAAGTGAATCAGCTGGATCAACCTGCAATTGAAACGGGACACGAGGTAATACATCTTCCACCTTACCTACCACTGCCAATATAATTCAATTGAGTTGGTGTGCGCTCAAATAATATAGGGGTTGCAAACAGAAATACTTTTAAACTGATGGACGTTAAACAATTTTTTCACAACAGGACTGGGAGAACTGCCTGAGGCATGCAGAAAACCTCCAAAAACACGATTTTAAGAATGAAATAGCAGGTGACATGATTTTGGAACCTGTAATCATAAATTTGCAAGACTCAGACGATGAAGAAAGTGACAATGACGAATTGTCTCTTAACGGAAGTTACTTTGACACGATAAGGATGAGCCATTGGCAGTTCCGTTGGATTACAAAAACAGGCAATTCATAAACTGTAATTCTAGATATAGTATTTTAAAATATACATAACCTACGAAAATGCCTTTTCCAACTTTATTTTGGCAACTGCTTCATTGTAAAAGTTTGTAAAATATAATTTGCTTACTCTTACGTCTGCGCCAAGCAGACCTGCACGTTGTATGGGTACGCGAGAGAGAGGGAAATATAAAAGTAGTGGGGTAACAAGCTGGCAACGCTGAGTGTGATACGGCATCTGATCAGTTGGACTTCAGAACTCTTCCCATTTGAAACACATAATAGAGTGTTCCGCTTATATTTGGGATTATAAGTATATTCTCTTGGGCTGAATTTGAAGCATTTTTTGTCCGCTTGGGGAGAAGGAAGCATATGACTTGCATAGCTACTTCATCTAAAATATCATATGGAGTGAGAAGTTCAAAATTTCAATACAAATGTAGCAATGGGGGACAATACACCACCGCTTCACTGTGCTATTTGTAATAAAAAAAGCTGCAATTGTTACAACAAACTAAATGGCAGTGTCTTACCGAAAATATAGAGAAATTAGTCAACAAAACTAGGCAGCTTGGAACAGCATTTATTCACAGTTCCATGAACTAATAGCCCAGCTGAAAACTTCAGAGGACTTTCGTGAATAATTCATAATCAAGGATATGTACATGAAAAGTTGTGCACTCGCTGGCTAATTGTAAATTTAATATTTAATTTCAGTATCTTACAAGGATGCTACATGATTTTCATGACAATTTCCTATCCTGAATTACCCTTTACATATAATATTTTCGAAAATTTTTGTTTAATAAAAGTGGCTCCAGTGATTTTGGTTAAAATGTAATTTAATTATTCTTCATGAAGTTTGTTAAATCTCCTATCATTGTTCTTCGAAGACAAATTAACTTTAGGAAGTTGGACTTAACAACATTCCATGAAAGGTTCTTATTAAATTTTGATAAATATATTCTTTGTATGTTATATCCTATAAGTTTTGAATAAATTTTGTTAACTGATAAACTTAAGATGTACATAACACCTTGAAACACAAAAATGTAGCTCTCGTTATAGCACACAATGTATATATTTCTTTTTGTCTGTATTTATTCATTTTTGGGTACTTAATCGTTTCATTAAATAGTTCTGGTTGTTTATTTGTATTTCAATTTACTCATGATTTCTGCAAATTGGAAATCGTTATTTCCCGCCTCCTAATAACGTGAAACCCTACATAGTGATCTGCTCTGAAAATATCTGATTATCGCTTAAAGGCTATTGTACTTATTCCTCTAATTCCATTCGACCTGCACAGAAACATGAAGTAAAATAATTAATGAAAATATAATCTCAACCAACATTTAGTAGAGAAAAAAACAAGCGTTTTTAAGAATAATTTAAACAAGAGTGAGCGAAAAAAATTGTTTGAAGGTATTATGTGAAATGTTTTATTTGCGTTCGTTGAATATATATATATATATCAGGCATTGTTGCCTGATGGTTACAACTACTGTGTCACTTTGTTTTCTACTTTATGTTAAAACATCGCTTCTCAAAATTTCATATTTGTACCATCTTTGCTAAGGACAGCTAAGGGGCAGAGGGATTCGCTCATCTTTAATTACCGTTAGGATGTAAAGCAAAACTTTCGATTCATGGACGAAAGAAAGAGCCTGAGAATCACGTTGCACAACCAAGCACCCAAAAACTACCCCAGGAAATGCGGAGTATGATGCGAATGTGACAACGAGCGCAGTGTTCAGTACGTACAGAAAGGCTTCCCCCCTTAAATATGGAAGCAGGTGTATAGAAACCTTCATTTCTCGGAGGCTACTTTTTAATCCTGTCCAGCCCACAGGTAGACAAATAGACCCTCAAAATATTATAAATGAACTACATCGAAATAATTTCTAAGATTGTAGATGAGGAATTTATGTCCCAGGACACCAAAGAACACAGTTGTTCCAAGCAACAGATTAACAGTCATCTGTCACTTTCTACCACGCGTTTGCATTTTGACTGTAGTAGTCGGACATATATTATAGCAGCTGGAGTACCTGCAGTTCACTCTACTGTCAAAAGTTAGCGAGAGAACGAAATGTTAAAGGAAACAGGGATAAAATCGCTGCTAGGCGTAAGGTGCAATTTGAAGAACCATCTACCAGCACAGCCATATGTACTCTGCGCACTAAACATCCGGTATGTGGCAAGAGTAACAGCTTCTTTTTCACCGCCAAAAGGTAGTGGCCTAAATCTGGTAGAATTTGGCCCCTGAGTATACTTACATAACTAAAATTTAGGGCTGTATCAGTCAGATTTGTTTTCATCCCTCTAGCTCACTTAAACCATATTCACCGAAAATGGGATGGCTTAAACTCAAGAAAACCCACGCATGGGACTATGTCAGTAAACAACTTTTGCGTAAGAAAGTCACCAGCAGATGTTAGAATATGAATATATCAAACGAAACTACTTTTGCACAAGTCAGTGGTCTACAGATTCTTCGTGTGTCACAGAATATATTACAGATTTTTGTAGAAAACGTTCTTTACTGACTTGCAATCATTTCTTCTATAGCACTTTTCAGTACTCAAATCACTGGGAAATTTCATATCTATATTCCACTGAAAACAGATTTTGAGGTGTTCTACAACCACAAGGCTTTCTGAGGAAAAGAGGATCTTGCAGGTGTATCAGTTTATATTTCCGGGATCAACAGGTAACTAAAAAGTGAAAAGTCGGACAGATAACAAACCTCATACACTGTTTGCTGAAATTTCTCTAGGAACGTTCTAGGGTGTTCAACTACTAGGTCATGAGCGTAAATTTACCTGTAGGGCAAACAATGAAACACTGATAAATTGGTATGTAATCCAGGATATTCTAGAATAGCAGTAAATGTTTTAAAGAAGACATTGTCAAGTGTTAAAAGTGAGATATATTTTATATAGAATATGAGTAGTTGTCAAGCAGTTTTTGAGATTACTCACTCAGATAAGATGTTCTCCATATCTCCATAAGCGCTTTTCGGTCTAGTTTAGACCATCTTCAGTGGGTGCTGACCAGCTACTGAGGTTGAGAAGAGCCAAACCTTCCAAGAAACTTTTACTCCTGTTGATTGTCATTTGGTTATCGTCTGATTTGTAATACCAACTTCTGGGACTGGAACACTGTGGCTGGGCACAGGTGACTGATTGTCATCTGTGATGTTGACTGGTTGTAGCTGTTTCCTCTCTGGGTGTGAATCAATTGAACTGTAGACCTGTGGTGGCGGATGAATTTCCTCTTCCATCTCGTTCTCTGGACCAATATTTAAGTTACTGGTTGTCTGTGGGAGATGTGCTTCCTCACTCATATGTTCCTGGAGTAAACTAGATTGGTTGACATATGGATTAATTTCAACTGGATCTATGTTCTTTAAGTTGGTTTCATATTCTTATTTGTATGATTTTATCTATCTTCCCAGCAATTATTATGACGTTTACTGCAGTTTTATATGTGACGGGAAGGCACCGCCTATGGCCTATGGCGCGTAAATGTAATGCGACCTATTGGAGCTACACAACGGTTCTGCAATACTTCATAACTTTGCTAAGTTGTGCTTCTATGCGTTTATATGCTATTCAATTTCCGTAAACTCTCTGATTAATAGTTAATTCAACAAAAGTTCAGTAATTATAATCTGTCTATTCTTTAATCTATGTTATCGCCACTTAAGCTTTACAACAAGTTTATTTTTCTTCTAATGACTTGCCTTGTATAACTGGCTTGACCGATCTTAAAACTAAGGGAAACGTTTACGTTACAAGACCCGAGGACATGCGATGACGTCAGCAGAAGTCCTTCCCTCTCTCTATCCTAGGGGTCTTTACAGCTGTCCTTTGCAACGTTTCGGGGTATACTTGTCATGAATTATACAGGAGCAGAAATATAAACAGGGAGAGAAAAGGAATGTGACGAGGATACATGACGTATGTGGGATGGGGCTGGAGACAGAAATAAGCTTTTATCACCCGGGAGGCTTGTAGCACATAAAACAGCAGTTTTTGTTGGCGGGGTGGATATGTTCTTCCTCTTGCGCCATTAACGTTGTTTTGCTTTTGTCCCAGAAATTACTGCTGCATATGTCACCCAGTTTTAGTATGACTTTCTTACGTTGTACTTTAGCACAGGAAGTAGGCCGAAGTCACACAGTAACTGTGAAACAGTTATCTTCCTTTATTAAAAATAATATACGGTGTCGTCTTGGTACCATCCTGCGTGGTGTCTGACGATTACGAACTTACTGTCCATCCCAGACTTGGAACTCTTACTCATGTACACTAAAGCATGCATTTCTGCTTATCGCGGAAACACACTAAAGTAAATGGTTCCTTAATAAATCTATTGCATCATGAAATATTGGAGCACGAAAGCTATAAAAATGTGCTTTCTATTGCGGTCATAATAATAATTAGAAGCTAAAAGTAACGGATGTTCGCTAAGTCTTAAGATATTACAAAAAAGTTGTTAGGCCGTCTGCTGTTTCCCTAACACTGAGAATTATTTGCTACGTATAACAGAGGTTCTCTTGCATGTCAGAGAAATGTGGCAATGAATTCCCCGAGGTGCTCCCTGAGTAACAATAAACATTTTACCTAACATAGGAACTATAATAAGCTAACAGTCATTCAGGTCTAAATGAGGAGAAAAAACTGAAAATGTCCAACGAAAACCGAAAATGAGGTACGAATGGGATTCTGTTAAGATTTTGGTTGTAATATGATGCTGTTTTATTTTCTGCCAAAACTGAACATGTCATGTATAAACGTGTATTTAAAGTTCTGTTTTTACATGAAAACTTACTATATCCATTACATTGTAGCCCGATGTTCATTTTGTTATCAAAAAGGAACATGTCCAGTATAACTGAACTTGTAGGTACACATTCAGAACTTTTCTCTCTGTCATATGCTTCATTTCCCGGAAGATTGTGAAACTTACATAATGACATTCTATCCCCTAACTAATGAGGGTTTAATGTGCTTTACTTGGTCAGTTTGCGGCAACTAGTTCTCGAGTACGCATTAGCTTTTAGCAGCAGTGCAGATATTCTTTATACATCAGGTACTCATTGAGGTGAAAGAAAGTTAATTTTAAACGGTGCAGTAGAAGAAGCAGTCGATGAAATTAATTGGAGTACTAGGAGAAGGAAGACAGAAAGACCGAAATAGGAAAACAAAATCAGAACCCGAAAGAAAAAAAATGTGCTGATCCAGACCCTAGAATAACTCAGATCAGCTGTTTTCACAACACTATTTAATATTATACAAATAAAAATATATGTTAATTAATTCCACTTATTTTAAGAAGTTGATGTTAATACTTCTTCCTTCCTTTTAAAAAATAGATTTCACGAACATTTGCTCGCATCGTCAGTTAACACACTTCGTCGTCTTGTTTACCTCGTCAAGAATACTATGTTTTTTTTTCTGTATTACCAAAATCTGAAGACGAAACAAATCTAAAAAGAGAATCAATTGCCAGTATGTCAAAATTCATTAAGCGATTTTTAACTTTTTAAATAAATATTTTTCCCACACTATTAAATCTATGGGAACATTTAATTGTTTTAATAATTTAACTTCGGGATTTATTTCATGGTTAAATGACCAAAAAAGATCTGGTTTCCAAACTACGTTCCGTCTTTCCAATATAAACCTGATCACAATCAAAACAATTAAATTGATAAATACCAGATTTTCTATTATTAGGAATTTTATCTTTTTTAGAAAATTGTAATAAATATTTAATACCATATTTATTTTGAACTAAAGTTATACCAAATTCTTTTAAAAAAATTGAAAATGTTTACTAACACAAGGATGGTAAGTAAATTATTTAAATTTATAATCATCTTTTATTCTTTAAGAGTATAAATATCATTTGATATTTAAAATTTTCAATCTTATTTTGTATAAAGTCTTTATTAAAACCATTAATTAAAGAAGTATTAATAATATGTTTATATTCTTTATTAAATTCCTCTTTATTCAGGGGTATATTCATTAATCTATAAATCAAACTATTAAAAACAGCAAATTTATGTGAAAAGGGGTTAAAACGTTTATTTTTTGTGTAATTATCAATACGAGTATATTTCCTATAAATACCAAAATCTAATTTTTTATTATTTCTTATTATTTTAAAATCTAGAAAAGCAAGAAATCCATTAATTTCAGTTTCTAATGTGAATTTCATAGCTTTATCTTGTAAATTTAGTAATTTTAAAGTATCATTAATTTGTTTTTCAGGAAAAGTATCAAAAATATCATCAATATACCTATACCATGTTTTAAAAGTCAAAGGAAAAGCTTTAGTGACTTGAATTTCGAAAAAATACATAAAAAGATCAGCAAGAAAAGGTGAAAGAGGATTACCCATTGCTAAGCCAGAAGTTTGTTGAACAATTTGTAATATTTATTACTCCATTGTAAGCAGCTTCATTTTCTGTGTAATCGCTATTTAATATGTTGCTTTCATGAGAAATTCCTAGAATATAATACCTGTCTCTGCTCCATGCACTTACTTTAATGAATAAACAGCAAAGCAATCAATGAATAGTAAAGAAAAGAGCATTTTAGTTTTCACTAGCAAGACATCTTTTTTTAACAAAACTGGTATATCCGTCACTTTTTATCTAAACTTAACATCTCCAAAGATTTTTAGCCATTAATGTGAAAACTAAAAGCACTATGTACTATATACTAAAAATACTAAAACTAAAAGTATATGACTAAAAAGTTTTTAGAGCTCCATGTACAGCTTTACACCAAAGAAAAAGACAAATTTATTGTATGGATATACTTTTTTCTCACTTCCTGATTATTTTCAACTGGTGGCCATGTTCAGTTTTGAAAAAAAAAATTGCGAATTAGTGGACTATATAACACGTCCATCTCCTTGTCCTGAGGGGAAGGATTGCGGACCTGCTAGCCTGCTAGCTGTTCGTTTCATCGTAGTTATGATACCATAACAAAGTTCAGTAATAGTGGCAGTGCATTGCTAATTCCAAGTTTAATGTTGACATATTTAAAGACCACTGTAGTTGAGCGCCCTTATACACATCATCATATTCAAAGACGTCCAGGTATTTATATTAGCAATCTTGAAGTTGAAATCTCAATGCAATATTAAACGACATTTTCAAAGATACCATAATTTTGATTACCGAGAACAATCTGGTCTGACGCTTGATACTATTGAAATATTACTAGAAAAAATGATTTTATTTATTTATTTAAAAACTAACGATTGTGATATAATCTTCGAATGAGTGTCAAACATCGCTTGTCTTGTGTAAAATAAGATGAAGGACCAATAACAGAAGTGAGACATACAAAAGTTTCGATATCCAAGTGCACGGTGTTAAATACATTTAAAGAATAACGCAGTAGATACAAGCTACCATGAAATCTTGGCAAACATTACCCGTAATTGCGACGTAAAGTGGACTTGCTGGTCACATAAAATGCTGGAACGGATGGAAATAGCTTCACCTCACCGACTGCGGTTGAGCATCCGTGCGTTTACACACGTATGCTATTCTCAGGTCAAATCTGGTGATTTGGTCACATACTATTTGAGTTGTAATGGTAGATGAAGATACGTTTTCCTTGCTCCAACACAGAACTGGGAAAACGTTTAAAAAGCATCGGAAAACGAATAATATTTAATATCTGGGCTTACTTGTATTAGAAACATATCCGCAGCTTGCAGTAGTGATTATTACGAGGGTGGGTCAAAAAGTAACGCCTCCTATTTTTTCTCTTTTAATTGCCAAGAAAATTGAATCCAATTTACATAGCTTGAAAACTACAACATTGACGCTTAATTTGTTACTATTCCATATAATGTCCGTCCTTTTCCACAGTTTTGGTCCACCTTTTAACTAGGGCATGTATTGCAGTGTGGTAAAACACACGGTTTTGCTTCCTAAGACATTGACGCACGGACGTTACACAGCCTCCTGATCATCTTTAAAATGAATCCCACGATGAGCTTCCTTTAGTGGCCCAAACAGATGGAAGTCTGATGGTACCAGGTCAGGGCTGTATGGGGGTGAGGTAAGACTTGCCATCCCAATTTCTCAATTTCTGCAGTGGTGTAACGGCTGGTGTGTGGTCTTACATTGTCATTGAAAATAACATCCGCCATAGTTTTTGTTGTGCGAACTCGGCGAAGACGTGCTCTCAGCTTTTTGAGAGCTCTGACGTATTGGACAGAATTTATTGTGTATCCCTGCTCCAAAAAATCAATCATAAGCACACCCTCTGCATTCCAAAACTCTGTCACCATAATTTTCCCTGCCGACCGGTGAGTTTTGAATGTGTTTTTCTTCGGTGACGTTGTGTGATGCCATTCCATTGACTGCCTCTTTGATTCAGGTTCAAAAAAATGAACCCACGTTTCGTCTTCAGTAACAATTTTTTCCAGAAACTGCTCTCCTTCCATATTGAAGCGCTGCAAGTGTTCGGAGGTTACTGTTTTCCTTGTTTCTTTGTTTTGGGCGGTTAACATTCTTGGTAGCCAACGTGAACAAACTTTCGAGTAACCCAGTTTTTGAATAATCGTCATCACACTACTTTTACGAGAGACAGGTAATTAAACCTGTTGTCACCCGGTGATCACCACGAATGATGTCATCGACTCGCTGAATGTTGCATGGAGTGACTGCAGTCACCGGTCTGCCGCTTCGCTTTTCATCTGCCAATGGTGTTTGCCCTTCAGCTGCGTTACAGCGACGAACCCATCGTTTAACAGTGCTGACATCCACCGTTGCATCACCATACACATTTTTTAGCCTTTCGTGAATGCGAATTGGCATTTCAGCTTCCGCAGTCAAAAATTTAATCACAGAACGCTGTCTAATACGAATGCCGATGTCAGCCATTTTGCAAGAGGATGCAGTGCTGCCACCTGTTGACTTAGGAAGTTACTACTGCAGGGGACTGGAGAAGAAGGTTTGCGGAATTGCGCCAAATTCAAAGTTTTCACATAACTTACTTATTTAAGGAAAAAAAATAGGAGGCATTACTTTTTGACACACCCTGGTACAGAATTAAGACCGAGTTTACAGCCTTTAAGGTGGAAAGAGTACGCGCAATGTGCAGGGAATATAAACAGACATATTCCATTATGACAACTGAGTTATGGGTTTGGGTGCTACATCTTGCCTGATGATTACGATTAACGCAAATAGAATTTTAATTTCCACATGCTTATAACCTTGATTGTTTCTTCAGGTTGAATTTTGTACTATGGTTTTCACGCAGAGCGCCTTTTTGTAGATTAAATGTTCAGCTATAGATGATATGTAGCAAACACGTGGTGGGGAACGAAGACACATTTGTTAGGCTTGGGGTTTGAAAACTACTTTCGCCAAGTGCTGGTACAAGCCAGCAGACAACGAGTAATTAACTATGTTGTGAAATTTGGCAACCTGATGAGAGCCAAAGTCTCTCGGGAATACGGCGAGACTTGAAGAAATCAAGCAGTTTTGTAATACAATTTATGGCAACAAACAAGTTATCTTTTTGTGGATACTATCCCATACTGGCATTATTGGCAATGAACAAAGCAGCAAAGGAAGCTACAACACTCACCAGTCAAACGAAAAAATCAGTCTCTCACACCGATCTTAAAACACATCTCAGTAGCTTAAACAAGAAGCTGTGGAATACGAATGGTTAACAAACTGCCCAATAGCCTTTCAGAAATCATAAACTCGGTTTTCAACGACAATCAAATCTACCTAAAGAACAGAAAGGACCAGAAATCTATACCCGGTTACAAATTGGTCATTCGGAATTGTCACATGAGCACCTCCTAAATAAAAGTCAAGCCACTTTGTGTAACTATTGCAGTGTAATATTTAAAACAAAACATATATTTGAATGCAAATATTTAGAACATTACAGACAAAAATGGAAAATTTCTTCACAACAAAAGGAAGCACTGAACCATTCTACATCTGTTTTCCACACTATTCAATTTATACTTAGCATTAAACTACCAATGTCATTGTGAGCTTTTACAGTATATATTTCCAATGCCAAGATCCCTACTACTACCATACTGTATTGTAATTACTGTATTACTATTATTGTTCTTATGATGTTTCCAATATGTCTGTATTGAAACACAATGATTTTTTTTTATTTACATGGTGGCTCATGACCTAGTTTTGTTCCTGCGACCTAAAACAAATAAATTAAAAAGAAAAAAGAAGTAGGCACACCTCACCTTGCCTCGTCCCTCTGCAACATTTTCTTTCATCACACGTCGCTGGTCATATCTCCTGCTCCTTGCTAGGAGCAACGAGTGTCACGCCGTAAGGAAGAAAGTAAAGAAGGGTGGAAGAGAAGGTAGAAGGGGAGGAAGTAAGTAAGGGAATAAATACATAAATAAGTAGATAAATTATTTTGTAGTGTGTTGTTAATTTCCTTGCAAATATGATTTCAATATCAGTTATTTCGCCATCATGTTGGGAGCATTTCTTGGCGGTCCTCTCAATATCAAGAGAAAAATATAATCTCATATCAACAAAACGCACATGGCTTTGACCAGCAGAAGAAGACTCACAAATAAGGGCCATAGCAAGTCTGTACATAAGGGCATGATCTAAGAAGAAAAATTTTGATCTTTAGACTAAAATATACTTTATTAGAGAATCTAAGCTGAAAGGTAAGGAAAAATATCCCAATGGAGCATGGAGCATTAGAAAGGTAGCGTACATTTTTCTGGAAGATTTGTGCCTTTAGTCTGCACAGAAAATTCCAGAACTTCAAAGGATTGGAGCTAGGTTCTGTAGGGAATTAACATATTATACCATGCTCTTTCTGCATGAAAGTACTATTTTTCAAAACTAAAGCTTTCACACACTTATGATACATTAGGAAACTCAGGTAATTATGAAGAATTATGGTCGGATACCTAGGAAGACAAATTCGGGAATTGCTTTATGCTTTAATGTCCTCTACCAGTTACAAAATAGGCCGAGAATCTATTTCAACCTATTCAAAATTTCAATACTGAGATTATACTACCTACATAAGTTTTTGGTTCCGATGAATCTATTAAATGCATTTTGAGAAAAAAGTCTATATATATATATATAGTGTGTGTGTGTTTGTGTGTGTGTGTGTGTGTGTGTGTGTGTGTGTGTGTGTGTATTTATGTTGAGTACGAATATTTCAGGAGCATTTTCCAACCCAAACCAACATTTAAATTTAAAACGTTTCGCATATCTTGATTTTTCAAAAATGGTTCTTACAATTTTGATTGAAATAAAGTTTAAGGTATTTTCATGAATAAAATATTTTCTAAGGATTTTCTGAAAATAGTCTCTGAAGTGCTTTTCATTCCGGATCACAGTGGGATAACCAGAAAACAGAGAACACAAAATCAAACTAGGCATTTAACGTAGATTTCGTTAAAGCACGCAGTTTATATCAAACATACTTTGTGATCTTTATCATTTCCGATAAATTCCTTGTCAACAGTTTGCATGTTCCAATACTTACATGTACTTTCCTCAAATGGGAAACCATTTTTCCTCTTCTTAGTTATGAAATGCGAACGGCATTTCAAAATCGCACTTACAGATCCGCTTTTAAAATACGTATCAGTTATACCGTTCTGTTTTTCCCCAATCCTAATGTCTTCAATAGTTTATCTTGAGATAGTTGACTGTCGCTTAGGCCTATGTTCTCCGATTCTCATCTATAAGGAAACATGTAACAAAATAATATCTAATAAACTGTATCTCAATGAGCAAGAAGTACATAGAAGAATAAGCGTTTAAGAATAGTCTGTAGAAGGCCAAGTAGAAAAAGTCGTATCAGGGTCCATATTACTTCTTTTTATCTGGCGGAGCATAATGAGTAATTGAACTTAACGAATAATACTGGCCCTTTGGAGGTCGCGCGTCTGCCGTGAGAAAGTACACGCACTCACGGTCAGCTGACGTCAGGAAGAAAGTCATATTATTATTACTGTGCGGAAATACCTTCCGCGACTGCAATTCCAGAAGCTTAGAATTCCAGAGGGATTACCGCGCCCGATGCAAGGCCAACCCAGCCAATCAGAGCAAGTTGATTGTGTGGTGTAGTACAGTACAGTGGGCAGTATTAAAAGTAGTGGTACTTGACCCAAATGTGGTACATTCCAAGCTCCTTGATGAGGGGCCGACAATCGTGAAACGGGAAGGAAGCAGTCATGGGTCAGTAAGTGTGGCTTCAGGTGAGGTATTGTCGAGCTCTGGAACCGGGAACGAAGTAGTTTACATTGGAATACCACAGTTCTGTTATGAATCTCCCCGTTAGAGGTGGACCTGTGTGTCAGTCAGAAAAATTTTAACAGTACAAAGGTTGCGTGCTACAAAGTCTTAAAGGAACATTGTAGGGAGGATTTGAAGTGCTGCATTTGCTAAATAAGGACTGATTTTACGTCATCAGTGAGTTATTTTGGTGAAAATAAAGAAGATTTTTAGATGAAAATTTTTCCACTTTAGTCACACGTCATACTTCCAGAATACTCATAGATGTACCACTAATTTAGTGTCATCATGGTCGGGTGATAGCACGATTTGTGATTTGTAAACATATAGATTGATCACGGTGATCTGCCCTATGAACAGCTTGATGCTTTGTGTGACATTTAAAGTAATATTTTTCTATGTTATAGTCACCTATAGGCAAAGAAATTAATTTACAGTAATCAAGCAAGTGTAAATTGATGAATTTATTTGTAATGTTAAAAAAACTGTCACAGATATAACAAACACATCAGCATAAAATGACATTGCACCGGACATTTACTCAAAATACACTTTCACCCTGTTTATTCTTCTAATATTTCGGTACATCCATTAACACTTGTGCCTTTGTTAAGGGGGAAATACTAAATAACCAGTTAAATTGAATTTATTTGTAATGTTAAAAAAACTGTCACAGATATAACAAACACATCAGCATAAAATGACATTGCACCGGACATTTACTCAAAATACACTTTCACCCTGTTTATTCTTCTAATATTTCGGTACCTCCATTAACACTTGTGCCTTTGTTAAGGGGGAAATACTAAATAACCAGTTAAATTGAATTTATTTGTAATGTTAAAAAAACTGTCACAGATATAACAAACACATCAGCATAAAATGACATTGCACCGGACATTTACTCAAAATACACTTTCACCCTGTTTATTCTTCTAATATTTCGGTACCTCCATTAACACTTGTGCCTTTGTTAAGGGGAAAATACTAATTAACCAGTTAAATTGCAACACAACACTTCCTTGTTACGTACGGCTACGGACTGCTAGTGATATCTATATATCTTTCATTTAATGGTTTTAAATTGGTGGAAAATTCTATCAATACACACAAACAGTAATACTGCAAATAATTTTGTATCTCTCATGTAAATTATTATTCTACCTGTAACTACTGTAGTTCACATTGCAGCATCGATTATAGAAACAAACATCTATTTTAAATCACTTGTAAACGACAGACTACAAATATTTCAACATTCTACAACGAAAATAAGTTACATGTACAGAACTTGAGAGATGTTTAGAACTTACCTTCCACAGCAACATAACCTGGAAATGTCACACAAAACATTTGATTCAAATGCTCATAGACCAAAAGGTTAACTAAAACGCTTACTGAAGGAAAAATGATTTATTCCTTCATTATGAAACAACGTTTTTGTCATTTAGCTCTAAGTTCTCAAATGTAGAGCAGAGAGATATTTAAGAATTAAGTTCCCTTATTAAAGACGAATGCACCATGAGTTATGAATTTTAAAACTATACTGACATTACACTTGCATGTTTCGACTAAACCACCGGCCCTAGAGGTTCATTTTGGATTTAAACCAACTATTAATTTCGGAAGCTGGCATTATGTGTACTGTTTAGATTGTATTATAAATGATTATGTATTGTATTGAAAAAAATTATTGTTTCATTGATATATAATGTTCATACACCAAATAGGAGACATAAGTGAATCACGAACTGGCTGAATCACAATTTTCTCCATGTGTTTTGTAAATCAACACCGCAATCTTTATGGGTGTAGAGCTGGATCCTAAAACATGAGCTCAAATATCCTTGTGATTAAATAAAGATACTTTGTTACGATTTACAGCTATTGCGGTACTGTTTTACTATTGTACAGCTATAACTACAAGCGAAGAGCTGTGTCATTAAG
Organism: Mantis religiosa; assembly: GCA_030765055.1. Taxonomy (NCBI): domain Eukaryota; kingdom Metazoa; phylum Arthropoda; class Insecta; order Mantodea; family Mantidae; genus Mantis; species Mantis religiosa. The sequence goes on from CM060955.1 coordinate 38,182,982, forward strand.
CATAAAGTGTGGAAACAAAATTTAGAAGCGAATTCAGAGCACTAATACGCCGTCCCATCAATAAACAACGTAGGAGCAAGAAATGCAAGGCTCCAGACAGACGAACACTTCTAAAAGGGTATAATCCGTCATATATTTAAAGAAATAAGATAAATACAGACATGCATCAGAGCTTGGTAAAGAGAAAATGTGGGTAACAATAGTAGTCGTCAGATTTATGCAATGTAAAAGAGATAGCATACGAGTTCGTTTCCAAGTGTTAATTAATGTGAATTTTTTCAAAATATATTTTCAGTTATCTGAATTTATCTTATTGAAGAGTCCGTTAACAAGATTATGAGAATCACGACATATTTGGCACACACCATGCGAGTCAGCTGTCCATATTTATTCCTATCTATGCATCCTGCAGTTTACTAGATCGCAGCGCGTCTGCCTCACGTTCAAGAGGTCCCAAGTTCGAATCTCGGTCAGGGCGAGTTACCTAAATAAGGTTTTACCGGGGTTTTCCCTTATCCTGAAAGACGAATGTTGGGTAACTCTAAGCTCTAAGGATCCTGGGCTCATTTGAGCATTATTTCAACCATTCCATTCATCGTCCGATATGACTTAACGTTGGAGGACGTAAAATTACAACAAAAAACACGGAGTTTATAGTCTAATGTGAAAACATTGACCCTTTTAGCACAAAGGCCGTTATTCCAGCTCTGCACTTCTACTCGGTAATACGCACCCAGCATTAACACTCAGCCTGAATGAGGACCAAGAAGCTGCAAGAACCTTAAACAAGGAAGGGTTTTCATGCATATAATACTAGCAAGGTGATAAACGGATGCTTTCCCTAACACCGACATAGATGTGGCAGCTTGCAGTGTGGGTTAATTATTGGAAGGTTATGATGCGAAGGTTAGATTCGAAACGACGTCACATTGTTTTGTTTTTCCTTCTCGTAGTCTTTATTGTATGGATTTTAATTACTAATTTATTTATTATTGCTACTGGTTCTGTTATGAGCTAAATACACAGGAATGCCAATCCGATAATTAGGGATCATGCTTTGTAAACAGTACCTATCTAGTATTGTAAACCAGGTTATGCAGTTAGCCTTCATTTCTAGGAGCAGGTCAACGACATTCAATGTAATAGACTTGTTTCATGCTTAAATGTTATATTTAACTTGTTCTACTGACAAAGGAGTTGTGATCCTATTAAGTTTTCGGTTAAGTAGAAAAATAAATTCTTAAAGAATGTTGATTTCATCAAAGAGTAAATGTTCCAAATGACGACCCCCGACATTATTTGAAAGGTTTCAAATACTAGATATTGGAGCATTCATTCACGCCAAGCATTGACACAGGCGCAAATAGCTAAAGTAATTTACATATTACTACGTATTTCGTTAAGCACGTATACTTTAGCCCGTCTCCCATCCTAATTACAAATGAAACTTTATCTCATAACCTATGAGAGTCATAAGAATTTATTAGTATATCCGCAAATAATACAATGTCTAGGGTACTTAATGAAGCTTTAGAAACCTTGTGGCCAAATGGTGTTAAGTATGACAATGTGCTTTATAAGAAGAAAGCTGGCCAAAGTCTAAGATGTGACCCTCGAGGTGTGAAATCCAGAAGGGATAGATGGGCAAGTAGGAAGGTATCTGAGTCATTGTACCAGCTCCCAAAGGTTTGAAAATCCCCAGGCTAGCCGTAATGAACTCCTGTGTTGATGTTTCCAACAAGTAGTTAGGGAAGAGACCCGTACACCCTGAAGCAAAGAAACATAGTAGAGTTGGCTACTGCAGGATTGATTACCGACAATTCGCATACGTTATTTAAGAACAAAGGATGTAATAAAAATGAGATATTAAGAAAAAATGTTGGTGTAGAGAAAAATAAACCAAGTAATAGACTTGGAGCGTGCAAGCAGTTGAGCAAAAGTACAATCATTTTAGGAGTTAGAGAATCAAACCCAAAGAGAAAAGAGAATGAAAGAAAGAAATATGAAAGAAAGAAAGAGTGAAAGAAATAAAGAAATAAAGAAACAGAGAAAGAAGAAGAATATGAATAAGGAAATTTTTGGTTCCCTTTTCAAAGTGTTTCGTCTGATCTGTGATTCCTATTGAGAAGTAGCAATAAGAATGATACCACCGAAGCATTTCTTTCTATCTTTTTCTGTAAATAATTTTAAATTTATCATAATCTACACAGAAATACCTCATTTTGGCAGAACGACCTGAACAGCGCATCCTTTTTCGGCGTTTTCTACAGATAAGTATGAATTTCGGAGCCCTGGGAGAAATATAAAAAATGTGGGACTCAAGATTTCCGTCATGAAGTGCATAAACCGATTCAGCTCGTGTATTCAGAGCAATACGAGTATAAACACCACCTCATTACAAAAAAGGTATACAAACCCATTTTATCTAGATCAACACTTTACTCATCGACTAGGTACTACGAGAGGTCGTCACTGTGTTTGGTAAACTCCGAAGCTATCAAAGTATACTTACAACTCAGTGCGTCAAGATCTATAGAACTGTTAATAGATTAAGTTTAGCAGAGGTGATTGCTTCCACCAGGCAAGCACTAAACCAAGTAACAATGAGTGGTTTCACCAAAGGCCTCTATTAGTATACCTTTTACTCTTATGAAGCTCCCATGAGCCTCGCTAGCTGTCTAGTACCCCGACTATGTTAACGAATCCCATAGCGAATCTCAAATCGGAAGCTGCTATTCCTTCTGGGCATAAACATTCATTTTCATCATTCTATGGCCAGTTCTTAAATGATTTTGCTACCGCTTACGTTTACTGTATTATTCTGTTCTTACTGTATCTAAAATGAAATATATTATGAAAGTATTTCTATAAATGCTAATATCAACACTAAACAGGTAAACGAATAAGCTTTTTTAAGGACTGTGTGTTGAGGAATAGCTAGAAAAATCATGTTATACTTTAATAGACGATTTCTTCTTTTTACTCATCATAACATTATAAGGAAGAATTTTGAAAATATATTTTCTGGAACTCTAGGGTTCAAAGTCCAGATTCGATTTGTTGGTTTCGTATGTCCAACTAGTAAACCTTCACTTTCCTGTACAAATCCAGGGCCAAAAAATCTTACTCAGCTAAGGATGTATTCTAACTTTATTAGTACCATACTACTAACAGTTTAGCTACTAAGTCTTTGGATAGACCGATAAACAACCCAATTGTAGTATACATTTCACGTTCGATTTCTTTCAACAATTTTCACGTAATACAGCGGCCAAAAAGAGGGGCAAAGAGGAAGAAAAAAGATAACAAAAGCGGAAAAGATCAAGGAATTCGTCTCTTGGTGCCGAAGAAAGTTTAATAAAAACGATATCTGTAACTCACAGACATTTCTTCCTTTTGAGAGTTTCTCGCTCTATTCAGGAGCAGAACTAAGTGTGAACAACAGCTCAAAAAAAAAGGTGGAAATCAGCAATAAGACTTTATCCCTTTCGCAGGTCAAAGATTTCCAGAGGCTTTGCTGCTTCCTCTTGCCATGTACACAGCTTCTGACAGTGTATGAAATTGCCATGTACACAGTTCTGACAGTGTATGAAATTGCCATGTACACAGTTCTGACAGTGTATGAAATTGCCATGTACACAGTTCTGACAGTGTATGAAATTACCATGTACACAGTTCTGACAGTGTATGAAATTGCCATGTACACAGTTCTGACAGTGTATGAAATTGCCATGTACACAGTTCTGACAGTGTATGAAATTGCCATGTACACAGTTCTGACAGTGTATGAAATTGCCATGTACACAGTTCTGACAGTGTATGAAATTACCATGTACACAGTTCTGACAGTGTATAAAATTACCATGTACACAGTTCTGACAGAGTATGAAACTGCCATGTACACAGTTCTGACAGTGTATGAAACTGCCATGTACACAGTTCTGACAGTGTATGAAACTGCCATGTACACAGTTCTGACAGTGTATGAAATTGCCATGTACACAGTTCTGACAGTGTATGAAATTACCATGTACACAGTTCTGACAGTGTATGAAACTGCCATGTACACAGTTCTGACAGTGTATGAAATTGCCATGTACACAGTTCTGACAGTGTATGAAACTGCCATGTACACAGTTCTGACAGTGTATGAAACTGCCATGTACACAGTTCTGACAGTGTATGAAACTGCCATGTACACAGTTCTGACAGTGTATGGAACTGCCATGTACACAGTTCTGACAGTGTATGAAATTGCCATGTATACAGTTCTGGCAGTGTATGAAATTGCCATGTATACAGATTCTGACAGTGTATAATATTGCCATGTACACAGTTCTGACAGTGTATGAAATTGCCATGTATACAGATTCTGACAGTATATAATATTGCCATGTACACAGTTCTGACAGTGTATGAAATTGCCATGTATACAGTTCTGACAGTGTATGAAATTGCCATGTATACAGATTCTGACAGTATATAATATTGCCATGTACACAGTTCTGACAGTGTATGAAATTGCCATGTATACAGTTCTGACAGTGTATGAAATTGCCATGTACACAGATTCTGACAGTATACAATATTGCCATGTACACAGTTCTGACAGTGTATGAAATTGCCATGTATACAGATTCTGACAGTGTATAATATTGCCATGTACGCAGCTTCTGACAATGTATGAAATCAAGACTAACACCTTTGGTATTGTTTCAGACGTAAAATGAAGTTAGGGTTACTATTAAAACAGGTGAAGTACACACGTCCACTTAAATCTCATTGTATTGAGCTCGTTATTCTTAATATAAAGAGATCATTTGTCTCTATGTATAGATAAGGGAATCTCGAAAACCAGTTAACTGAGTTTGGTAGTTGATTCAAATTAAAATGCCCTCTTTCTTCCGACTAACTCTTAACCTCCAAACGTATAAACTTTATAAAAACCACAAAGCACAATACTTTCGCTGTAAATTCCATGGAGTCAAAAATAAATGTGTACTCCACAGAGTATAAAGCCAAACATTGCTTATATTTTTCAAATATTATGCGTAAAAACTCTAATGTTAGCAATATTAAAGCGAAAGTAGAAATTAAAAATCAAGAATCGATGCTATTTATAAGATATTAATCGTTAATATTACAGATGTGTCAAACTTCTAAATAACATTCACTCTAGTACTATGGATGTATGCTCTGTAGTTTCTGGATTTCCAGGTGGTTTGTCATCATGCAAGACAGTTTTCCTTTATTTCCTTTGTATACTGCTGCGATGAAATTCGATAGTGAGCTATATAATTGTATAAAAATAAGACTGTTATCGTCGAAAAGTGTGAAAAATATTTTCTAAAAATAAACGATTGTTTTCATCTCTGACAGCAGAACATGTTTATCTTCCAAAGAGGTTAATTGTTGGCCTTGGAAGTGGGCAATTTTCATATTCACCAATTTATATTTGTTTGGTGGTAAATGATAAGAGTTTCTACATTACGTGAAACCTATATTGTTTTTATGTTATTATATAATAGGAAATCCGAATTTTAATACTATTTAAAAAGTATTTGACAATTCCAATCGATGATTGGATATCTGTAAGCTGAGGAGCATTTTCAAGACTGGAAAAATTATCGAAGTGAGTTTAAGAAAATTTGACGTCCCACCAATATTTCGAATCCTTTTGCATGAATAACTGGGATATCTTTCATATGTTATAGGAACGGACTGACTAGAATTTTTTATCCACATTTATTGAACCCTATTTTACACAGTGTTATATTGGGTTAGAGTTGATTAAAATACACAATTTAACAAAAATATTCTAAATACTAGAAGGAAGAAATGATGTTTTAATCTAATGAACATTAATTTAAACTACTTTAGACATTTAAACACTGAGTTTATAAACATCATGAAGTACTTTTACTGTTGTGGCTTCATTAGCAAAGATGTGAGCGGAGCAGAAAATTCAGTTCCTAGAGAGTCTAGCCTGAATATTAATTCTTAAAAATGGGACAACAGAAAAGGAGATGAACCACAGTTTGAAATTCTTCACCACACGTGCACTCGGGGTTGGATGTTAAGTGAAAGCGTGATAGGTATTCACCAAATTTACCATGTTCACTTAAAAATTGTGTCAAAACAAAATTTGTAGAAGAGTTTCACATTTTCCTCTGTCATATACACTAGGGAAAAATAATGCTTTTGTTAAAATTCCATTTGGAGTTGTTAGCCATTGTTGGATGCATTCTTCAAGAACATGTTGATGTATTATTCTCCTTACATTAGAAATAGGACATAAAGAGTATATCACAGGAAGATTGGATTCTGTAGCCTTCTTAGCCAAGCAATCAGCTCTCTCGTTATCTAAAATTCCACTTTGTCTTTTAAGCCATCCAATGCAAATATGTCCTGGATGGTTTTGAAGCAAGGTTCTGATTTCATGTGCTAATGAATTTAAATTGTATTTATCATTAATAACGAGTAGAGCTGATTGTGAATCACTAAGAATATGGGCACTGTTCCCATTAACAGTACACCATTTTATAGCTTCTTTAATTGCTAAGAGCTCCGACTGGAATACAGAACATTCAGGTGACAATTTAAACATGGAGTGAGTTAGTTCCGTTTGGTTTTCGTAAACAACAAAAGCACATCCTACTGCAGATATATTATCTTCAAATTGGAAACGCAAACCATCTGTATATATGTAATAATCATGAAAATTACATATTTCCTTTAAACAGGTTACAAAACTTGATGGGTGTCCTGCTGTGGTAGGATGCTCCGGGATTTGTAGTTTTAAGTGAGACAGATAAGACGCACATTCACGTTCAATAGTTGATGTTGATAAACCAGTGAGAGCCAAAGGTTCGATGTTAACTATAATCTGAGCTGCATCAGTGGAGATTGTACGATATCCTCGAATTATGCGAAGGAGGAATCCCCTTTGAATTTGTGCACGCTTTTTAACTGCCCATTTTTATTAAGAATATCCTGGAATAATTTAAGACTGACTAGAATTAAAGATACAACGGTTAAAGGAGAGGTCGCAACACAAAGATCCTCTAGACCTCAGAACTATTTCATAAAGTATATGGAAAATAACTGAAATTAATTAAATCGTCTTTCTATTTAAGAAAGATATATTACCTTATAACGTTTGCTATCTAACCTAAACTTTCTGGAGAGCCTGTGAACATCATATGTATTGTTAACAGTAGACTAAAGCAACGTTGCGGTTAAATTAAACACGACAATATAAGCAAGTATTCCAATGTGTAGAATTGTAGAGGGAAATGGTGTGTGTTACTTATGTAATTTCTCATGTATTGAAGGTAATGTACCTTTAGTACTTGAATTTCTTTACCATAATATCATTTCACGCAGTTTACTACTCAATATGTATAATCCATTGGTGTGCAGTTTATTGTTTTAGCGTGAAATCGAGCTAAATAATTTTTTAAAGGGAGGTTATCCCTATACCCAGTGATATGTCTACCTTATAATATTGTGCTTCTTGAACGGTTACTATGGCTTTATATTTGTTAATAGAAATGAAATAAAATGTGTAGTGTTTAACGCCAGCTTTTACTACATACGGCACCGAAGGCGATAACACTGATGATACATGAGATGAAAATGGAGCACCGGTGGAATGAGATGGCGGGGGAAACCGGAGATCCCGGAGAAAACTCGCCCCAGCGCCGTGTTGTCCACCACAAATCTCACTTTGCGGTCGCCTGGGATCGAACCAGGGCCGCCTTGGTGAGAGCCAAGAGGTCTAACCACTGAGCCACCGCGCGGCCTTTGTTAATAGATACCTCTCAGATAACGCACTGATTAATCCACGTGGACTTAACATCTATCTGTCATTTGTGATTCCTGCGGATTCCATTGGCTGATGTGATGCGTTCGTTGGTGCTTAGCACACGTCCGAGAAGCGTGGCACTACCGCTCTCACTCTTTCGAGAACAATCAGTGCGTTATCTGAGAGGTTTCTATTAATAAAGATAATGCCAGGGTAACCGTTCGATCAGCACGACTGTACCTTTTCCTACGATCCGAATTTCATTTTTATATTCACAATTCCATCATATTGATGTGAAAAAAAAAACGAAATTAGAAAAGCGCCATCTAACAGGAAACTACCGCTAGAAGACTAACATTTTTGTAGAGAATCATATAATTTGTAGGAGTGTCAATTTGTAGCACAAAGCTTTTCCTGAAAGTTGAACTAAAACTTATTCTCTATTCCAAAAGTTATAAAAGTTTTGTTATGAAGCGTTAAAGAATTCAAAGTGCTTTACAAAGTATATTGAGGAAGCTAGCATTGTGCCTACAATGGTTAAATATGCATAAAATTATTTATGCCATATTTTTTAATTTTGGCTATTTAATCTCTCTCTTAGGAGCATCTAAGTACTTTATGTTTACATTTTATTTAAGCCAACACTTCTTTTTGGTTTTCCCATAGTGAAAAACTTGAAATAAATAAATATAAATCTCACTGGTGAACACCTACGGACTGGTACTGAAAATGATACTTCATACCAACAAAAGTAGAGGTAAAGCAATGCAATCACAAAGTGGAGTGAGGTAGTTTGGATACAGTAGCGTTTGTGCGTAATCACATTGAAAATATACAGGTACGTACCTATCTACAATCGTCATTCATACAGGAGGTTTCTGCTCATTTGTTTAGTGACAGGAAGTAAAATCGGAAATGAAATTTAATGTGAAATAAAACAGTAACAACTGTACGATATGTATGTCAAACCGCAGAATGCTAGGCATTCCAGAATTTGAATACGGCCACATTAAAAAATACTGTAGGGCGGAACGTAGTTCAACTGACAGGTATAAAACAGTGGGGACAACAGGTAACCAAAACAAATTAATCGAAGCTTTTGAAAATCAATCAAAAACATCTGAAACTTTCTCGACCAGTATACACATTTATTTTCCAGAGATAACTTTCTAAAATTATTCAAGGCTTCGCGGGTGATCAGTCGTGTCAGGTTTATGAATGCCAGCTTTCGTCCATTCTATACTCCATGGCCATTTCAGGATCTGATACTTTATAATTATATAAAGCTATGAAGCATTAAAATAATATATTCTTGAAGTGAGTAACATCCCGATGAATATTGCAGTCATTGAAGCAGTTGCAGCTAATGATGGAAGGGATGTTGATGGTACCTGGCAGAAAAGACGTTTCAGATCTCTTCATAGTCCGATGGTTGCTGCATTTATTGATGTTGGTAACATATTGGATGTGCTGATAATGAAAAGTAATCGTAAAGGTTGCAAATTAGGCGGTGAAGCCTCTAAGTGACCACAAAACTATAAAGGCTCAAGTGCGTGGCATGGAGATCTGCCAGAATATGGACTGTACTATAAATGAAATGAAATGTGTAGTGTTTAACGCCCGCTTTTACTACATACGGCACCGCAGGCGGTGACACTGATGATGCATGACATGAAGATGGAGCACCGGTGGAATGAGATGGCGGGGGAAACCGGAGGTCCCGGAGAAAACCCGCCCCAACGCCGTGTTGTCCACCAAAAATTTCACTTTGTGGTCGCCTGAGATCGAACCCGGGCCGCCTTGGTGGAGCCAAACGGTCTAACCACTGAGCCACAGCGTGGCCTTATGTGTACTATAAAAATTATGTTCGATATTGTAAACGATTTTAAAGTGTACATGGCAAGGAATGTCTCACGTTGATGTTCATATAGCAAAGCTGAAATATGTGGGCCATAAGCAGGATACTAGATTGAGGAAATTGAAACTCAATATGAAAGATAAAAATCAAACTGAAAGTAAATGTCTAAGAGGTTCAGGACAACTGATTAAGAAACTGACTTATAGTAAACCTATTATTTTTTAGCACTTAGAAGAAATTGTGGTGACCCGAACACAAAGCATTTCGGGCCTCATAAAGGTTCAACACCGTGACAGTTATTTCATGTTTTTCAAATATTTAAGAATATATTCTGAATTGTTCTGGAAAAAGTAATCTGTACAAAATAGAAACTGTGAAACTAGATAAGACACGGAATGATCCAACGCAAGTGGAATGTTACTCAATATTGTTGCTATTCGTAATTACAATAATACAACTATGTGATGTGGTGACGTGGACCAATAAAATAAAAGTAATTTAGTTATTCTAGTGACATCGTGCGCAGAAAACCCAATATAATCAGATAGCTTAGCGTCACTTGGCAAACAACGGTCCTGAGAGTAAGGCGTGCTTTTGGTGTCGCTCTGCAAGTTTGCAGAAAAACGTTTTAGTTGTGAATGCATTTATGTTGGACTAGTGGCTTATACCAGAAACATAAAGTTCATCTATGCAACTACAAATATAATGTGAAAGGACAGAATCTACTTCACTTAAAATTGTAACAGAACAATGAATGGTTTCGTGGAAGAAATCCCACAATACTTAAAGGAAAAGAATTGTTGCTGCTTTCCTAAAATTGTAGCATAAAATACTTTCACTCCGTTACTGCGACCAGAGAAAAGGCTCATTGCTCCAGAGCTACGAGGCATCTACAAGAATTCTACCAGATCGTCACCAAAGGTGAGAGTAATTAATCATCCATCATCACGCCTTATGCCAAATTTCCCGTTGCAAAATGATCAACACAACGTGGAGCTTTTAGAACGTCGTCGTCTACAAACATCGCCTTTCGCAATTTACTATTGCAACACATTCATAACCACTACAACACCTTTAAGCATAAGGCCCTAATTCGTGATGTGGGTATCGGAAAGCAATGGCATCGGGTAGGTATCTCCTATGAATATACACGTTCTCTGCTAAAGAACCAATAAAACAAGTCTACAAGTCACAGGAAGATATATAGCAAATTTCTGCATGACTTTGTACAAAATTAAAATGAGACTTTTAACAGCTGCATATGGGAAAAGTTGGAATATCTTTTTAAATCGGGGATACATTTGACATTTAATGAAGGAGCTTACGTTAGATTTGAGATACTTTAGAAATGGGCATGAAAGTCAGCAGTAACACAAAAGTGATATTATCTGATAGCACTGATATTATCTACTGAAGGGATATTACATACTTCATCTATGAAATCTGGGTTCAAAAGCTACAGAACAACTGCAAGTCAAGAGGTAGTATAGGATGGAGCTAATAATGACTACACTTCTGGCAGGCATTAACCAAGTCCTACTTTCAAAATTAAATTTCAACTGCAGTTATATCTCCAAACTTATTTTCCTTTTTCTCCAAAGCTATAAAAGCTAGAAGGCATAACTTCGGTACACTTATTTGAGTTAATACATTACATACACTGAGCTGTAGTTATATTTTTAAGTTAATGTACTTTCAAATATTGAAGATGCTCCTTTGGATATTTAGATGTAAATTTTGTTTCATTTTCTCTAGAGACAAAAATCATTTAATTATTATTTGCAACTTAATTTCCTGCTTGAGTGGTATGGGCCAGAATGTGTTAACATGTAATAATTTCTAAGCTATTTTTTTCCTTCAGAAAAGTACAAAACATACGAATATAAAATTTAAAATGTATGCATATATTCTAATTGTACAATATTATTTTATATTGATAGATAAATTACAAATAGACAAGTCCATATTTTCTGTATATCCATATAATGCTCACATTACCTACTTGCACTATTGTGTCGGCACACGCCTACTACGCTTGGCAACAGTGCTATTCTCGATCACTGGATGACGTTCATATGCTTTTAACATTTCTCTTACATTTTAGCAGCATATATCCGCTAATGGCGACGCTATTGTCCAATGTACATTAATGCTGTTGTCAGTGGTGGAAAATACTCCCTTTGCAGCTTCTGTTTCTTACTGTGTCCTCTGGAGGTTAGATAATGACGTCAGATATCGATGTGAGGAGGCGGGGTGCTTAATTGAAACGTATCAGGTCACCCTCCCTCCAGAGAGTAGGTGTGCGTTACACGTTGCATACAGTCTGTCCACATCGGCTGAGTAAAACCACCAAGAGATTCTCATTAAACAACTCTGCTTCCTTTTGTTACTGAACCTTTCAAACAAGCTCTGTTTACGATTCCGTAATTGGGTGAGAAAGGAACTATGTTATCATCATGATGCAATAATATCTCATGTGTAGCACTCACAATTTTCTCTTCATTCATCATCACGTACTAATAGAAATACCCATGTCTCCCGGGCCTTTTCAGGATTTTGATAAAAACTCTATTTCCAAATATTTAACTTTACTTTCCCCTAATATTAAAATGTAGAGAAAGAGATAATTACTGTATTCCAAAAGAGTAAGATAAATACATGATAAGTGTGAATGCTGCATTCACGAGATTCCGAAGTCGAGTTCCTGTGAGCGCTCCATCTGACTTAGGTTTATTTTTCTGATCAGTAGGTGAATGTTCGTGGTGTCTGGCAGGTGGTGCGAATGCTTGCGACACTTAAGAATGCATCACCTATAGGGGCGGGCAGAAAATAATGTAGCGTTTACATTCATGTATCCCTCATGTATCGGTTCAAGAGGTAAAGAAGACAGAGATGACCATTTACCCATTAACGTTACTACCTAACTGATTCAAAGTAACTAGTTATCTACTAATGGTTATACAAGTAACAAAGACTGTAACTAGTTAACGATTACCAGTGCAATGGCGGTTACCCATTTTGGATAACCTTGTTCATTGTTATCATATATCTGAAACTGGTTACCTGAACTTATTGCGCAGAACCATTGGGAGTAGTGTTGTTGATCTAATAAGTACGTGGCAGAGCATAGAGGCATATTCATCTTCAGTGACGAGCGCTGCAATTGCATGTTATCTTGCTTATTAAAACAGCAAAATATTAGCAACCTGGTGTACAGTAAATTATGAAACAGAAATTGAACTCTTGGGATCTGAGTCTTATATGAAAGGTTAGCCAATTAATTGCTATTTACAATGGCAGACACCATTTTGTCGATTGGCACAAATGTATCTTGATTCCCTCTTTCTTCTGCTTGTCACTTAATTCGGTGACGTTATATATGATTTCTCGCGCCTGCCAATGTATGACAACTTACTGTCCACAAGACATGATTGTATCTCAACAGAGTGCACGAGGACGGTTTGATATACGAGGGCTGTTCAATATGGAATGATTATAATTTTTACGGTCATAATTTTTCTCACTAAAATGCAATCTTATTATATTCTGTTAGCTTAGTGTAAAACAAACACGCCGTAGTAGTTTCATTGTTGGCACTCCTGGTTTCCACCTGCGAGAACCAGGCAAGTCCAGAGAAGTTCAGTATCGCCTACCGCTGCAATGGAGGTACAATGCAGTTAAAGTTGATGTTAGAGGAAGATCCGGAGTTTCTTTCAAACTCAATCACTGCTGATGAAACATGGCTACATCATTTTGATCCTGAGAGCAAACAGTGAGGAAATCTCCTTCATCACCAACCCCCAAAAAACAAAAGTGGTTGCTTTTGCTGGGAAAGCTATGGTTATCTCATTCTTTGATATTCACGGAATGGTTTATTTGCATACTGTACCTGCACACACATCAGTAACTGGACAATACTACAGAGCTGTCCTGAAAACATTGCAAGTCTATATCAGGCGCGAAAGACCACATTTACGTGAAGCAGGCTGGAAGCAGCACCACGATAATGCGCGGCTGCATACTGCCAATGTTGTTGCTCAATATCTTACAAAAATCAACTTGAAGTGCATCCCTCACCCTTCCTATAGTCAGGATTTAGGCCCATGTGACCTTTTTCTGTTCCCTAACTTGAGGAAACGCCTTCGTGGGAGGTATTATCCATCATCAGAAGCAGTGGTGAAGGCTGCGGAGGCGATTTTGAAGGATCTCTCAAAAATGGTTTCCAGGATGTCTTTGAAGACTGGCAGAAACGCTGGGACAAGTGCATCACATTCAGGGGAGACTATTTTGAGAAGGAGCATCGAAATTATGAGGATGAATAAAGGTAAGTTGTCAAAAAAATTGTGATTGTTCTTTATTTAACAGCCCTCGTATCTGTGAAAATTCCATGAAGGGATATACATTTTTATTGCAACGTCGGTTGTAAGCTTTCATTCAAATTGTACAATCATTCAAAGGGTTGTACAGAAAAATTGAATGTGCTACAATATATAGTTAATTGTTGACAGCTATCTGAACTGGTCAGTGTGGTGGCTGGGATTGAAAATGGAAACAACAGTTTCGTGTTGTTACTACACATTTCCATTTGAAGGGCTGGACTGCCGCACAAGTCAAAACTGAACTGGATGAAGTTCACACGGACTGTGCAAAAATATTGAAGACCATTTACTTTTGGATCAATGAATTTAAACGTGATCGTAGAAGCATCGAATATGCAGAACGCTCTGGTCGTACAATTGAGGACACCACACAGGGCACCATTGAAAAAATCCACGATCTGGTTATGCAAGACTGCCGAATCAAAATTTGTGAGATTGCTGAGGCTGTAGGGTCTCAAATGAGTGAGTGCACAATATATTGTATAAAATTTGGCAGTGAAAAATCAGTGTGCAAGATGGCTGCCGCGATTGGTCACAGTCGACCAAAAGCGCATTTGGAACAACACTTCCACCAAGTGTCTGGCGATTTATAATCGCAATCCGCAAAACTTTTTGCTCCGATTTGACCGTGAATAAATCTTGGATCCAACATTACACACCAGTGTCAAAACAGCAGTCAAAGCAATGGACAAAGGGTGGTAAATGTGCGCCAAATAACGCAAGGACCATTTTGACCGCCGTTTTTTGGGATTATCAAGGAAGAATCCTCATAGACTACTTGGAAAAATGCATAAGCATAACCGAAGCTCATTATGTTTCATTCTTGGATCATTTGCAACATGAGTTGACTGAACAGAAACACAAAATTGAGACTCAAGCTGCTGTTTCACCAGGATAATGCACCATCGCACATACCAGCACTCGGAATGGTGAAAGTGCATGAGTTGGACTTTGATTTGTTTCCTCATCCACTTTATTTGCCAAACCTAGCCCCCAGTGACTTCTTACAGTTTCCAAACTTAAAAATCTGGCTTGGTGGTAGGAAATTTTCATCAAATGAAGAAGTGATATATCACCGCCAAGTATTTTGCAGACCTTAATGGAATCTACCCTTCCGACGGGATGAAAAAAGCTGAAACATCGCTGGACCAAGTGTATAGTCATCAATGGAGAATATGTCGAGCAATAAAGTCAGATGTTTATGAAAAAACTATTACTCGTGGCTTTTACCAAACTTATCAAACGACTCTCGTAGATACACTGATGCGCCGTGTATGTGCGATAGGCTTGTGTAAACTGCTTCGTTGTTACACATATTTTCCGATACGCTTCCAAGCTTTGCCATGTAGTGCTATCTGGCAAGAAAAATGTCTACCAGTTATCCACTTTGCTACGTAATATGTGACTTTTTCCGGGATCTCCAAGTGACTAAGCCAGGGACTTCGGGATTTGTCATCGCTGCCACTGTTCGGTACTGCAAATGCCAGCTCATGACGTGTCCGGATCTACCTTCATCCCTTCCTCCAAGAAGGCCCTTCGGAAGAACAGAGGATCCATTATGTCCGAGTGTATTGCTATGTACTCCGTACCTTCCATCTGATTACTAACTGCCTAAGAAAATGCCTAACTATAAATGCCTAACTATATTAGCAGAACAATTTTGATTCCTCAACACCGCGTTATGTAGGCAAGAAACCGGCAATAAAATACACGTTTTTCCGGAAAGGCTTTTATGGGATTTGTGGCTTCGGCGCATGAAGATATACATCAAGGAGAGCATAAATATCCATATTATTTATCTTTTGTATGCAATTATAGATTTGTTTCCAGTATTTATAAGGTTTCCGTTTATGTTAATTGATGTCATCGCCGTTCTTGATTTTATTTTACTATGCCCATGTTAAAAGTATTTTGAAAAGACAAAGGTTGATGAAATAACAACATTAGGAGCCATGGAGAATATGAACTTCACCTAGAGATACTGATTTAATTTCAGGGAAGAGAGATTTGCGTTTAGTCCTTAGAGAAAGCTTCTTTCGAGAACATCTTGGAATTTTAACATGGTCCTCGAGACTACAGCGCCGGAAGAGATCGGCAAACAGTTACGGAAGCCATAGCGTCAGCGAAAATTGTGTTGGTTGAAAACTCTTTATACTGGAAGATGCGTAGGGCATTGATAGCCCCACGCAATAGTAGCTGTACCTACAACCACCGCTCACAGATAAAACACTAAACTGCACCAGTGACATTTACAGACCCACTAAAAATGATACAAAATTAAATATTGCCTAACTGCCTTCCTTGTGTATATATATAGAGCATATCCCAACGATATAAATTACTCATATGTCATGCATGCATATATGCTATCATTCAAATTATCGAAAACAATTATGATAATGGTAACAATAATAATGATGATGATAATAGCAATATTTAGACTGAATTATTTCCGAATCCAAACTAAAATTGTTCTATTCATCTTCTGGCAGGTGTTTCTCGACTGCATTGTCCTCTTGGCCTGTAACTTAATACTCTTTGGGGAATCCTATTATGTTCCAGGGTGCAGAAATGGTTGCAACATCTTTCCCTTACTCTACTGTTTTGTCTCTTAGTTTAAATATTCCCAACTATCCTCGAATATGTACCCTCCTCTGTTTGTCCATGAAAGTAGAAACTTGCAACAAATCGTATAACCTGCCATTCGTCGATCGTCCACTTCAAGCTGAATGGTTTTTCTTGGTCGATAGTTGAGTGCTGGGGTAGTTTCTTAACTACCACTGTTTTATTTCGTTTTCAATCGGTTTCGTTCTCATTTTAAAGTGTGTTTTGTAATTCTCGAACTTATACGGTAGTTCCAGGCAGATGATGCGGCTGCTTGATTAAAATAATATCATCTTTTACTTAGAATCTTCGTTTGCGTCCATTTAATACGTCCATTTAATACAGCCGTGCCACTCTATGGCCTGCCTATACTCGCCTGTGGTTCCTGCATTTCATCCCTTCTTCTTGGAGATAATAGCTCGAGCTCTACCTCGGCTAATGAAGAATGCGACCACATCCAATAGAAATCGATTCATATCTAAGTTTAGTCAATCAGAGAATATACCCTCCTCTAGTAAATCATGAGATAGGAACTGGTCCTGCTTTGTGACTTAGTTATGATATAAATCTAATGATAAAATGGACTACAGTGTTTCCCTCATAGTCGGAGTACTACGCTAGCATTTGTTACGACCACGAACTTCAGTTTACGGGATTGGTTGCTGCTGGAAATATTAACAATATTTGATACATCTACTCCAACAAAATTCAAAAAAATGACTGTCGCTCGTAAAAGCTGAAAAACATGATCCAATTATTTGAAAGGGTTAATTTTCACGTTAAGTCTGCGTAACAAATGTGAATGCGAAATCTTATATTTGGAAGAGGAAACCCATTCAATAGATGAACAACGGAAGTTACACGCATGGTATCTAAACCAACACTGTTGTCCTGGTTGAGTGAGAGTTTAAAGTATCCAACTCATAAAATATTTCCCATGAACTCGAATACCTTCAAGGGTACTCAAATTACGATATTATGCTAAAGGATCATTTATTGTTGCAATAGGGGATGCCGCGAAAGCCTCAGAACAACTGAACTACGAATTATTCAGTCTTTCTGCTGCAATGTCATCTTTGAGTGATGTGTAAAGTGTTGAATGACAAAACTGAATAAGAGAAAGTGAATGAAGTTTCGCTGAAGTTTGAAGCCATAAAATAATAAAATAACCTACAATGCACGTCGCACTACTTGGGAAAGAATGAATGACGGTGTAGGGTTCAACGCCCGCCTTTACTATCTACATACGGCACCGCAGGAGGTGAAAAATGAAGATGGAGCATCCGTGGAATAAGATGAAGGGGGAAACCGGAGATCTCGGAGAAAGCCCGCCGCAGCGCCGTGCTGTCCGCTACAAAACTCATTTTGGGGTCGCCTGCGATCGAACCCGGGCCAACTTAGTGAGAGCAGAGCTGTCTAACCACTCAACCATGGAGCGGCCTCACTTAGATAAAAGAATGAGGGACAGTGATAGACAGATGAGCGTTCCCTCACAGAACGTTTGCATCAGCATTGAGTTAGTCTGATATACATTATACTAGTGATAACACGTAGATATTCCAGAAGAGAAAGGGATATGTTTCCATTAAGTGTCAAACATTATTAGCACTCTGCTTATACGACACATTCTTGCGCGATAGGCTGCCTCTGTCCATGAGAGCACCATATTTAGAAATTATGAGAAAAGGACACTTTTTCGCAGTGAATAATTACAAATGGATTTTTCTTGGTGT